>JASGCC010000312.1:0-239325 GCA_030067915.1 Hydractinia echinata | reverse complement strand
TGAAATTGCATCCATGTTCTACTAACAGCTTGTATTTTTTAAACAGTCTGTCATGTTAAAAATGCCACAAAACTCACAACTTAAAGGACAAATAGTTAAAACTGCTGATCAACGTTTGATGTTTGTGACAGAAGTGAATGGTAAACGTGTGGGTTATATAATTCAGCAAGCAAAACCACCTAACGCCACTCAACAAACTGCACAACCATCTGTTGAAAAGATTAATATATCGCAATCAACAGTTATTTCAAATAACGTCTTTCAATCTGCTATGCTCCCAACAAAATCTGAAACACTTTCGCTTGATACAAACCTGCATCAACAAAATGTAAATAACAATGGATTATCTTCACCAGATGCTGTAAATATTATTAATCCAGTTGTAACAAAAAAAGAATATACAAAAACCTTGAAAGAAAAACTCCAAAATTTACGAAATCCAACCAAAACCCAAAATTTTAAGTTTTTGCCTTCGTTAAATAAAACATTAGGAGAAAAAATTATTAACACTGGTGTTTTCGATAGTGAAAAGAAAATTCAAGTTCACCCTGTATCACAAATTGTTAACATGTCAGTAAGTAGTGTTATCAACGATTTTGATGCGATTATGAAAGATGAACAAGAAATGGACGTTGAACAAAATGACGATGAAGAGGGCCAAGAAATCGAATTTAGTGAAAATGATTTGACAGGAGAATTTAACGAGAACTCCAATGATTCTTTAAAAAGTCCAGTTGATGAAAATATGTTACAAAATAATGACGAGGATATTACTAACTTCATCCCAAGGAGAAGAACTATTAGTACTGATGACGATGAAGATTCTTTGCCCTTATCGCAATTAAAGCATGAGTCAGAAAATGCAGTGCCAGGACTGAGTATTGAACCTGAGATTGTTTCGAAAACTTCAAAGAAGGGGAAAGCAAGTACTGGAAAGGCTTCTTCAAATAAAGCTGAAACAAAAGGGAAAAAGAAAAGTAAGTCTAAAAAGAAGAAGAAAGACGAACGAGAACCTGTAAAGTAAGTTTATCTCTTGTTAATAGGAATCATAAATCATTAAGTTAATCCTTGTCATAGAGTTTACAATGTTCTATAAAACTGACGAAAACAACATTTGCAAATTTTAAAGGGGAAGTTCAGTCTAAAATTTTTTTATTTTATAATTCCACGTATTTATACTTATAAAAACAGAAAAACTTTACTTCATTAAACTCAGAGTTTTGGAAACTTCTTAAAATGCTCCGTTTTTGAAAAAGCGCGTCAGAAAAAAAAAAGCTGGGTTCTAACTCAAGTATGACATTTCATAGTTCAAAACATTGCATCGCGTGAAAGAGTCACAACACAGGCTACACAGTTTGCTAAAAGAATGTACTTTTTCTAGCTGTATTTCTTTTCAAATCTGTAACAAATTACTTCTTTGAAAATACAGTGTCAATTTGTAAGCAATCGATTCAATTCACAGTGATTCAAGCTCTAAAATGATGACATACCTGATTTATTTACTCTTAGTCCCTTAAATTTCGAACCAGAACTTTCTTTTGAAGAACTGAATAAATTACGAAGGTGTGGTTCCGAGAGTGATGAGGAAGAAGAAGAAGTTTCTAGGATCGGCAACAATACCTGTTGCCAATGCGTTGGTACTGTAGAGCGATGGAGTCGTACAGTGAAAGGCTTGTGTTGCAGGGATACAAATGAAATTTCCGACAATCATTTTGAAGGTTAAATAACAAAACATTAGCCAAGCATAATTTTCTTTTTCGTGTTTAAAACCATAACAAAACTCTACATATTCCCTTTAAATATTAGTCTTCGCGTTGATAAAAAATATGCCAACGAGCAGCACGACAACTGACTCAAAAATTCTCTCAAAATATTTTGCCTAACATGAGTTTTATCTCCAAATCATTCAACTCTCCTTCGCACATATTTTATTCGGTATTATTTGCTACTGCCAAAACAACATCACAAAAAAACACAACGGTTGGTTGTTTTATTCTATTCAGCTTTACAAATCAAATGAGAAAGTGTGCTCAAAATCAAAACTTGAGACGGGGGTGAATTTATAGGTTTTTCTTTTTAGAAAAACAATGTATAACTGAAGCCGAAACTTTTGGGATGGTTTGTCTTTGTAAACCAGTACTAACCACTGCACTGTCTGCCCTAAATAATTTAAGGGGCGATGCAATGCCCTCGGTAGAAAATAAGACCAATATTTTTATTACCCCCGTCTTACGAAAGCACATGTTCTTGAAGAATTTTGGATGTGAAAAAAAAACATTCAACGCTGGGGAAAGAAAATGTGAACATGGGAAGGAAATATAATAATTTTTTTCACATGGTTTTATTTTGGAAATGGATATAATAAATGAAATTGTGTTGAATTTTTCTAAATACGAGAAAGACAAATGTTTGGCTGTTTGGTGAAACATAGCTAACAAATCACTAACAAACATAGCTAACAAAACTTTTGAAGCATTCTGGTTCAAAATGTTGAGAACAAATATAAAATTCAGAGTCTTTCGGCAAGGTACCACTTTTTTTTATATTATATAGCCATTCGAAGCTCTTTATTTTTTTTCGCACTGGGAATCTGATAAGAGACTACCCAATTTTTTCTTTCATTATTATCTTCGTCTTTTGTCGTCAGCCTTTTCACTCCCTACCTCCTTATTTTTCTCGCTCCTCTTATCTTTTCTGTCTTTTATTATCGCTACTTCGATTTGTACAGTCGATGGCAGCACAGTTTGGCATATTAAAATAATAAAAATATATAGACAAAATACTTCTTCATGTGATTACACCTAATCCCCAACACCGAACTTCGCTTTTGAACTATAAAACGTCATAGTTCAAACTCGACCCAGCCTTCATAAAAATGTAAAGGGGTCAATATACGGAGGTGTTTTTACGCGTGTTTAACACAGATTATTTCAGAAAAAAGAGGGTTTGACTTGAAAAGAATTATGGTATCCGTTTTTTTTCTTTTATGACTATTGATTATGAAAATATAATTTTTGACCAAACTTCCCCTTTAAATCTCAAGACCACAGAAAATTTTGTAGTCTACATACTTTCCTAGTTCAAATGGGTCCTTTAAATGCACTATAGAACCCTCTTCACATGTTCCTTGTTGATTAGTACTGACAGGAACTGAAGAGGCTATCCTGGGTAAATAAAGATAAAAATAATATTGTGAAAATCCCTTTAATTTGCAAAAAATTTAAGATTTTACCTTGTAAAAGTATTTATCCAGTGTGGTGCATTCAAATATATATTTAAAGATTTCACTAAAAATCAGTAATTCTTTCAAGCTCCGTTTCCGTTGCTCATGTCTTAATAAAATGGAATTGAAGATGCATTTTTGCAAAAAAACATTTTTTTATGAAATTTCATTAGCTTCTTGCAAAATTCTATAAAAGATACTGCTTATAAAATATTTAAGAAAAGTCTTAAATGTTCTTTCGATTTTTCACACCAACTTGCCAGGGTTTACATCTTTGTGCTGAACCTTTTAAGAATTAAATCTCTGTTTTTAGACCACTGTTAGCGTATCAAGTATTTTTCCGAGACAGGCAAGGTGAAGTGAGAGTGAAGCAGCCACAGGTACCTTTATGTTATCGTTTGTGTATTTTTACTTGAACCACTTTGAATAACCATTTGTTTTTATCGTGTGGACTTTTAATAAAACCACTTGATGGACCAGTTGCTTCTAATTCAGAATAAAAATTTCCAATTTTTTTTTTCTCCAGCTAACTTTTGGTGAACTGTCGAAGATTGTGGCACATATGTGGGAAGTGCTGGATTGAAAATGAGAAAAAGGTAGGATCTTTTAGGTGAAGTCTGCTATGATTCAAAGCTTTCTAAAAACCCTTGAGTTGGTTTTTCTTAACTTGATATGGAAATTAACAATGTCCTAATAGACCTATTTCAATATCCATTTCCATTCCGCAAAATACACAGCCAGAATGTCAGACATACTAACATGAGAACGAGGTTAGTTTAGAGACAATTTTAATTTGTCAGTGAAGTGATGCACATATAGTTTGTTTACCTTTATTATGTCTCAAATTAACTTGTCAAATGGGCAAATTATGAACTTTTGGTAAAAAAAATAGAACATGGCACTTATTTTTATACCCATTGGGCTATTAAAATTGCTGGTTTATATTTTTTTCTAGTGTTTAGCTAGCTAGCTAAGGTTGATTGGTTTGGATTTTATGTTTAGCTACACTAGCACTAGCATTGGTTACTACTAGCTAGCTAGTTGGAGCTTTAACCAATGTTGTTGACATATATATACACTTTATTCTTTGTTATTGGATATCCTTTTTTTTTAACATCTGTAAATAACATTATGCCTTGGCTATCCTAAGCATTTTGGGTTGGTGGTTCATGTTATATATTCAACAAAATTTAGTAAGAGCAATGCAATCACCCAAGGTAAAAGCATGTATACTCATAAGTATCCTTGAGCCTTGATTATTTAAAAAATTATGGCCTGTAAGAATCTTACAGTTGCAGCTACAGATAATTGTTGTTGTTTTTTAAATTCACAAAATGTTCTGTCAATAAATAGTATTTCTATAAGTATTTCCAGTAATATTATTTTCTATAAGTATTTCCAGTAATATTATATTTATAAGTATTGTGGGATTGTTATTCCACTTCAGGTAGAACTATGGATATTGTAATTTATTTGAACGTAAAAAGTAAAGATTAACAACTTACAGAAAATCATGTATTTTAATGTAATAATAATCAATAGACATTTTTTGGGGAGGGGGGGGGAGGGGTGATTCCCTTAAAAGCTAAGAGAATTGTAGATGAACAAAACCGGTCACGATTTGTTTCAAGTCACATGTTGTTTCAATGCAATAACGTTTAGCCAGTTAAGCTGGGCAGCACTCCCTTAGATATGTTTAATACTTGATCGATTTACCACAATAACTTATAACAGATGGCCTAAGAAAGTTAAGAAAGTTTTAAATATATACAGACGGCCTTACAACTAATAAATGGCTTTGTTTTATTTTTTTGAGGATAACCCAAAAAACATAACCTTCAAGTTTAACACTGTCATTTTCAAAATAGTTGATAGAGGCCTAATCTTGCTGTCAAGTTAATTCCAAAGAGAATAAGAACAATTTTAAGAACCTTGAATCTATTTTCTTAGAGAATAGAGCAACACTACACCTACTAAATATTTTTATTTATGTAAATGTGTGACCTGTGATAAAAACATTTTCGTAAGAACAGCAGCATTTTCAGTTGTTTCTTCACCTTCTGAAAAAATTGGTTTATGCCGGAACCGAAAAAATAAACAATTTGTGATTAGTATTGTAGGTTTATCATTTCTTGAACATGTTCAAGAAACGATAAACCTACAATACTAATATGAATCTGAACAGACAAACCAAAACAATAAACAATTTGTGATTACTGAGTACACTGGGTTGAGCCAAAATATGTTTATTATAAATGTATACTAAATGGAAAGGATTAGCAGGGGAGTGTGACAATAACAACGATACATAGCTGGGCAACACATCATCCTGAGTACAGGCTAGCTATAACATCCAACCTATAATATCTGGCTATGAAAAGCTGGGTAACTTTTTTAGGAAAATAATTATATATAACCTATATAATTATAATATATATAAATTATAAATTATAATTGTATAAGTTATATGAAGTTTCAGTAAACTAGGTAAACATTTTATAACTTACATTATAGAATATAAACGTTTTGTAAGAGTAAGAAACAAGACGTTTGTTGGCTAGCTAGGTATGGCTAGCTAGCCAACATTAAAGTTGCCATAAATACACACTTAATATCAATAAATATTCATAATTTTGGTCACACTACCACTACTAATGCCCTCAATATACTTGTATCCACTACGATCCTTTCAATATGGCAGTTGGAAATTATAAAACCAACATTTGTTGATAACTAAGGTCAGAACAGCTTTAAGGGGTTTAAGGGGTTTATTTTAGCATAGACGTTTATTGCCCGAGATGTGCCGCATGTGACACATTTTTTAATCCTTAGAAAGTGTGTTACCAGGTTAACTGAGTTTAAGTGTTGTGTTCTTGTAGGTGTACCAAGATACATACAGCACTGCAAAAGCTGAATATGATGTTAAGATGAAAAATTACAAAGATTTACTTGCTAAGGTAACTTTCGAAATATGAAGCAGAAGTGTTTGATCAACCTTTCCAATTCAGCATTGTTCGTGTTTTCTTTATAGGAAGTTGCAGAGAATACGTCCATGCATTCCCCAGCTTTCAATGATGAGCATACTCAGGAAGCCGCATCTCCCAAAAAGACGAAGAAGACGAACACAAAGAAGAAGAAGAAATCGCCTGTGCGCAAGAAACCACCTGTTACCATGGAAACTATTGAAACAACAATCGATCGTGATATGATTGCTGAAGTGATGGCGAGTGATGAGATTCCAATTGAAACTATACTCGACAGTCCGGTAAGCCGAGAACCGAGAAGCGGAAAGCCGAAAAGTTTCGCGACGGAAGATTATTCAAAGTCTCCTTCTCTTCCTTCGTCAGACAGTTCGTCGGAGGACGATAGCGAAAGTGCGATAATACGCATGCGCCAAAGAGCAGCGGAATTGAAAAAGAAGATATCCGAAGAGAAGAAAGCGGCGCAGAAGAATAAAACGAAAGAAAATACGAAACGAGGACGACAAACTAAAATGGAGGTTACGACGATCTCTATGATTGAAGAAATTGAACCAGTGAAAGAAGTGAAGAAGCCCGTACCAAAAAAAGTTGTTCCGGAACCTGTTGCGTCGCCACCTCCAACCGTCAGTAAAAGTTCTTTTAAAATTCCCAAAAAGTCAACAACAGAAAATGGACAGGTTAGTTTGCGCGCAATGTTTCATTCAGTACTTGCTCGAGTTATTGATTTATTTATTTTTTGAAAATATTGTAGTCTTTCATATTTTTAATAAAAAAGTTGAGTTTACTCCAAAATATTGAGTGTAACGAAATGATATGGAACTTTTAAGAACACGATTTAAAAGAACATTGGGGCGCCGAATCATTCAAAACATTAGGAATGACTTAAGAACATACCCAGAAGCTGTGAATAGCCAGGCTAAGTGGGATGAAAAAATAACTTGGAGAAGTAAAATCAAAATAATTTTTCGGTTTGTTCGTTTCAAGAGACTTTAAGCGTGTCATGTTCAGTCATAAATTCCCCCCAAAATTTTTTTAAAAGCAGAGCCGAGAAATTGATTGTAAACGTGGAGGTGGCAATATTAGTGATTAAGAAGGTTTGGACTTCCCTAAGAAATTTTTAGAATATAAGAACTCCAGAATGGTTAGCAATTTGCTCAAGTTCTCAAATGTTACTGTGCTAACATAAATAAAGTGTGCTTTCGAAGCTTTCGGAGCTTTCGGAGCTTTCGAAGCTTTCGAAGCTTTCGAAGTTTTCGAAGCTATCCTTCAAAAAATAGTACTATCGCACCTTTTGAAGCTATCTTTGAAGAAAATGAGGTGGCCATACCTCCATCTCCTTTCGTTGGCGCTGTAAAGAGCACATGAATCTTTTGTATTGTTTTGCCTTCGATTTAATCTTCCAGTTAATAGCTGTCTAAAACATTTTTTTAATTCTATTCGTGGAAGCCCGTGAAAAATCAAGGGTGAATTCTCGCGTCGCTGATCGTAGTTGTTATCTTTGACTCACAGACAAACAGCGGGCGTTAAAGATTGTCTTCGTAAACACAAAAAATAGTTTGCTGGCCGCCCAGATATTTATTTACGCTATTGTTATAGTTGGCGTGCTTCTAAAAGCTTTTAATAAAGCCATCTGCGCGTATTTCGTTCAGTTTTGAATTCGCGCACCTAACCTCAGCGCGCGCGAATTTTAGATGCGCGAATGCAAGTGAGATTACTCAACTTTATATTTCTTTTCATTTAGCCGAGTGGTCCACGTTTGTGTGCTCGTACTTCATGTAACAAGCCAGCTAAAATAACTCGCGAAAGAGGAGGACAATATTGCAGTAACGAGTGTTTGGTGTTGTATTGCAGGTATGTAACTTTTGTGTTTTCTCTCTCTTAACGAAGACGTTGAATATACATTATCCTTTATCGACAATGTTAATGTGTCTTTGACACTTGCACAAAATTGGATTTTTTTACTAAATTTTGTCAACAATTTTTTGCCACTAATTGTTGTTGGATTAATAACAAATATATGCTAATTAAAGTACTGAATACTTTTTATTACAACTTCTATATTCCAACTAAAAATGTTTATTATTTGGAGGGTATTTTGTTTCTCAATGCAATAGTAAAGGAATGAGAAAAAAAAATGTCATTAAAAACAAAATTTGGTCAAACTATTTTTACTTCCTTTTTTTTTGTACCATCCATCTATGACGAAGGTATTATCATTAAAATGTTTGATGATTTTGAAACAGGCGTCATGAAAACTGAATCCCACACGGGATTTAGACTAAATGTTTCTGTCTTGTTTTTAAAATTACATAGCCAAAAATAAATTTCGCGAAAAAGAATTTAATGACATTTTGTTTCTCGATTTATACCGTTTTTTAAGGGTTTTTATGTAGTAAGGGTTTTTATGTTGTAAGGGGGTTTATGTAGGTGACGTAAAATAAAAACGAGATTGACATATATGTTTCATGTAGTTCTTGGTAAATTAGAAGAAATAACATAGTGTAAATCGTTTTTCGAAAAGGGAAAAAAAATTTGTTAAAAATTTAAGAACAAAATAAGAACAATTAAAAAAATAAGAACACCTGAGGCTAAAGCCAAATTTTCTGTTTCTTATAAAGTGTATGCTAAACAACAGCGTCTTTTATGTGTTACTTGCTTTGTTGTTTTTACTAGATATGTTAATGTGTTGTATGTTGTATTTTTTTAGGGAGGTCTTTGATTCTTGGGTGATCGAAAGACAAGCTGAAGAAACAGTCACGTGACAACTAAAGAACGAAAAAACATTGCAATTCACAACCCACGAATGAAGTCAAAAATGTATAAAGTGGACTCGAAATCGAGTACAAAAAAGAGACATTAGTACGAAAAAAGCTGCACAGCTCAGAAAGACAGTTATTAAATATAGATCCGTTTTAAAGTTATTTCTTAACTCAATAGCGGTCTTAAAACATAAACAACTTTCCTAAACATGGGTCGGTTGATTTTGTCTGTTGTTGCATGAAAATTTGTAATTCAGTTCACTGGATTTTTATTATTCTTGAAACAACGTACGTTTATGGTTGCTATTAGTAACTTGATAAAAACACAGTATTTGAATGTATTTTATACGCGAGGAAAATTTATAGTTTGTAAAAATGTACAGATTTTATACAACCAGTTTGTCTATGACATATTTTTGCGAAATAGTACAAGAAAGATATTTATTTATTTGAACATCAAAAACATTCTCCTCCAACTACCCTACTCCATTTTCTGTCAAATTTGCTTGAAGACTATCCCGTGTGTGGCGATACTTTTACGATTTCATGATCGATGCAGTAGCTGTTGAAAGAGCATAATTTTTGTTTCTGTGTGTTGATTCGTGATACGAAAGAAAGCGGGCTGTGACAACGTGCGTTTTTGTGGTTTTTTAATTCGCATAAAAAGATAACATTGCTTTGTAGCTATATCACTTCATCATTTGATTGATCAGCGAGCACTGTTGCGAAACTCGATTAGTAAAATATGTCGGACGAAATGGTTGTATAATTTCATATTGTGTTCTTATATTTTCATTTGTAATGATCTGTTATAAGGTGAGACAGAATAATAAAAAAATATATATGTATTTACGTTGTTTTATTTTGCGGCCTGGACCCCCGGACTTAACCTATGACGACCCATCTTGTTTAAGCTGTTTATTTGCCATTTAGAAATGTGATTTTAGTTAATAGACCACTTAGCTGAATAATGTAACCATGACAACAAAATTTACAGCATAATTCCCAGGGCCCATGTCATCAAATTACATCGCCTATTAACCTCATGATAAATAGAATTCCTGGAGACGAGTTTGTGAAATGCATCACCTACGACTCTTTGATTCATCCTAGTTGCAATTAAAATTTGCGACATTTCAGACGTCATTTTTTGTCGTTAAGCCGAAAATTGCGACATTCCAGACGTCGTTTTTTGTCGAAGCCGAAAATGCTACAGGCGATGGGTATAACAAGCAAAACTTGGATATGTATTCTATTCGAAGTAATTTTTATCGTCCTTGTTCTTTATCACAACCTCGTCCTGCGGACGGGTTGTCTTTCGTTGTCTTTCTTTACACAAATAATTAACCTCAGTGATTCGACCCTCAGCCCTTTAATTATTCTTAAAAATTCTGATAGTAGAAAAATTAAATGTCGAAAAGGCACGCGGAAAAAATTGGTGCTGACGTCAGCAAAATTTTTAAACTCTTATATCGCCTTAACCGCTGTTCAAAACCACGCGAAAAAAGTAAAACCTCTTACTTCTTACTTCCAGTGGAATTTCACTTCGGTAAAATTGACCAAAATAAAATTTACCTGGCATGCTTGGAAGTCACTAACACAAAATATTTTCTCTTTCACAGGCAATACCGAAATTAATTTCAACTGAAATAAAATATCATATAAATAGTTATTCAGTGTGGAATCCCATCTCGATCTTATGTAAACGCTGTTACTATTTGCAAGGGATTCTTACTCACGTTTGTTTTAAACGCTTTGTCTTCCTTATTCACGTCTTTTTGTGAAATAGGCGTATTTTACCTAAAATCGGAATCAATCTTGAACTTCAGTCGGATTTAAGTCTACTCCATAGAATTCATTCCTTACATCACAAAAAGTTGCATATATCGCACATCATTGCTGCACTCGTGTGAAAATAACTTTTATATGGCGGAATTTTCCTTCATTGAATTCAACGCATCAAAGTGCTTTGGAATTTGATGAATATAAGATTAAAGTTTGGGGACCATGGGATGCTCAATGCAGGTACTATTTTTGGTGTTACGCCATATGTGTTTAAGGAAATAAAATTTGGTTTCGAAAAATTTGTCTCAATACGCCACAATAACTAACCGACTCAAACTCTCAAAATGGTGTGCTGATCAATTCCAGGTTATAAATGTTATACAAATCCAATTTCTTGGAAATATTTGACCATCCACAATATTTTGATACGCGCTACACAAATATAAACGCCCTGTAGAAAATACTAAAATGTTTAAAGAAAATACAGCAGATTGTCTTTTAAATACTCTTATGTTAATCCTACCTTGACAAATATTTTTTGGTCACCAGATGTTTTTTTTCTCTCCCTAAAATTTTTTGCTACCGCAAACGTTTTCTAATAGACACTTCACAGTTTTAATCATTGGTGTTGTGTTGTAAGTGTATACAATAAATATACACCATCATGACCTGCCCTACTTTCCTCACACGGCATGGCTTGATCGTAGCTGTTGGAACTAACGACACTTGCTGAAGGCTACCAAGCTCTCTTTGTCAAAACGAAAAAAATGACCACTTGGCTGTATATCAATGAATTAGAATCAGTGGCACAATTGACACTATTTTTCGTGCTTTGAAGGGATGTTCTCAGAGCTTAGTTAATTGCTGCAGAGACTAACGATCAATACTCGCACCCTTTATTAGCAGGAATAAGTACTTCTAACATAAACTAAAATTCATACGTATTTTTTCAACTATGTTTTTTATACACAACTTTGCAACAATGACAAATTTTTATTCATTATAGTTTATTTATTCGTTACATTAACAACCGTACAATTCCATTCTCACGCACGGGAAGTTCCATTCGATTGGGATATAACGAACATATCTTGCTTGTATGGGATTGGTGAACTTGTTTAGAACTGGGGTCACGTGATCGCAATTACCATCGAATACCTTCAAAATAAAACATATATCAGGTTTATACAGATAACCGAGGCACATAAAGGTTTTGAACGCATTCTTTTAATTAGTCAACATCTGTTATTTCCACGAGGTAGAGGTGCTCATTCTTGTCCCCATAGCTCTTTAAGAAAAACCAAGGTTTGTGTGAAAGATCTCTAGCAACGGGAAATGACAAAAAAGGGCTTTCCAAAACGTTTAAGGAACAGGGCAGGAGATTTTTTAGTGACTATTTGATTACCTTATCTGCGCCGTTATGCTGGTATGTTCGGAAGTTTGATCCATTGTCGCTGTATTGAATTTTAAACTTTGAAACTCTCTCAAAATACTTGTCTCGTCCTAAAAATGTTTAAAAATCACACTAAATTCCCTCTGGTACTGTGTGAAATCTAGGAGGTGAAATAATAAAAGAACACGGAACAATGGGAACTAAGTTGCACAAAAGCCTACCCTGGGTTGCTATATATGTTATAGTTTTCCTTTGACCCAAATCAACCTGCACATAGCCATTCGCTGATCTAGCGGAATCATGAGACTCTGCACACCAGGCCCCGATTCTTTTGTTTGTGTGATCGTCTTTGTAATATAGACGGGCGTTTTTCGCATGTGCTTGCCATGTACCTGGTAGAAAAATAAAACAAATAGTTTGCTTTTAGTCAGTCATTTTAACAACCGGCTTGTGTATGTACTACCCTATTCGTAATAATTTTTGCGAGCATCAATTTTTGTCCCGCGAAAAATAAACTTTCACGCGTATTAATTTTTGCGCAAAAACAATATGAACGTATTAGCGCATATTAACTTCCCCACAAGTTTACTTTCTAATTTCTGCACAAATAAACGTTTTGCGCAGAAACAAGCGTTTTGTATCTTTTGTTTTGACGTCACATAGTTGCTAATGTTTCAAATGAGCAAACCTGGAATAAGGTGCGATGGTGAGTAAAATGCTGAGTCAGGAATTTTGAAATTATTGGTTCCATCCCATGCCAAACCAAGAGGATTTGTACATCGGCCTGGTGGTCGTTGAATTCCATTGTCACAGTCTTGCACCTTGCAGGATTTCATACAATTTTTGTTCATCCAACCAGGATTAGATTGACACTCGCCTTGTTTAGCCCAAGTTGGACATTGTGCATTAATGTCAACACACAATTTTCCTGCAAAGAGATGTGTCAAAATAAAATTAAACCAAGAAGAACCCTTCAAGGTGGTATGTCCAGCCTAAGAACGATGATATCCAGTCTAGCCGTGTTAATAAGTTCAAACATTGAAATTAGAATAGTAAAAAAGAGGTTTAAAGTGCATCCAACCTTTACCAAATTACCTGTTCCTAAGAATTTTCCATTCGGTCTGCTTGTTGGTACAGGTCCTTGTGTTGGTGGAGCTTGGGTGGGAGGTTTGGTTGGTGTAGTTCCTATGTATAAAGATTGAGTTTATTTTTCATTCTAGTCATGAGACCTGGGATAAAAACTAAAAAAAGTTTTACCTGCACAAGTTGGGTTGCAGCTCTTTTGACACAACCTGGCAACAGTCGGATTGGTGCTACAGTGACCGATTCTCTTCCAGTCTGGACAGGACTTCTCCCTGTCAATACAATTGCTTCCTGAGAAGTAAAAAAAATTACCAATGAATATCCAGGGTATAGTTATAAATCACTATTGTTCCATTTTTTTGCTTATTTTTTGTTATTCAAATTGACTATTTTTTTTTTAATTTCACCTTTGCATGATGGAGATGCACAACTTAGTTTGCAGTTCTCTTGAACATATGTACTTGTTGAGCATTGTCCGTGCTTAGCCCAATCTGCGCAGTATTTGTTTTTGTCAACACAATCTAAAAATAAAAAAGTATTCCAAAATATAAAAGCCAATTTCTTTTCCAATGCGAGCACAAACAAGATTTTTATTTATTCATCTTACCGTTAATATCTCGTTTGTTTTTAAGATCACCAATATGGCGCCTCGTTCTTGATTGTTTGCGTTTTCGTTCGACAGCTAAAAACAAACATGGCGGCTTCAATAGGAATTTTTATTGGTTAGGAAATACATCATATTACTTTTATTTTGTTGTCCTCGACAGAGAAGTGAAAGTTTATATTATTGTGATGACTCTCTCTTTATAAATTCCACCATATTTTTACCTGGACAGTTGTACATCAGAGATGTTTGCTGAGCATCCGCCTTGCTGAGAGCAATGTACGGAGTCTTTCCGTTCAAAGGTTTAAGCGGACTGATAGTGTCTTTACCATTCGATGAGAAAGCATTCCAGGGATAGTGCATGATGGATTCGTAATCATAAGGTACTCCGAGCGAGTCTGTGTTCTTCACAATATCGAATGCATCTTTGAAACGACCCTGAAAAAGCAGTAACTCATCATATACCTCCAGTACATTCATCAAAGCTTCTTAAACCATGAAAGAGATGTACAAGCTTACAATGTTTTCCCAGTGAACTTTAATAAACTGGTCTCTGTCATTTCTGTTTTGTTCATGATAAAAACCAACCTGAAAAAAGAGAGTGCGCTAAAGAAAAAGAATACTTAAAAAACAATTTCGACTTCTTTTTTGCTCTCTGATATGTGGATAGCGCAAGCACGCACATCAGAAAGAGAAAAAAAGTTCTAGGAACAAGATTGCTCAAAGGATGTTATAATTTGATTTTCAATGAATGAAATTTTTGCACTTTTCCGAATGACCAAAAGTTAACCCTAAAAATTTCAAGATTGAACCTCAAAACATATTTTTTTATTATCACAGCATAAATCTAAATATGAACTAGCCCATTCTTGATTGGAATATATCCTTTTCGCGAACACTAATTTTTGCAAATTAAAGGAAAATTGTTATTTCGCGTCCATAAACTTTCGCTCTTGTTAAATTTAACGATCAAACTTCTAGCAAATTTGACCAAAATTTCTGCCCAAACAAGTTTCTGCACTTAAAGAAGTCAAAAAAAATAAAAAATGCGTAAATTCTTACCACGTGACCGATCTCGTGAGTCATGACATGTTGATACTCACAACCGTCACCGACAGATATTTTTGTATATGACGTCATACCAACATTTCCCCAGCAACTATAATGTAATTATAACTTTTAGAAATCGGTATATCTCTAAAGTCAACGACTCGACAGACAATGAAAGCTGCTCATTTTATTGATAAACATTTGCACTGCGAGGAACAAAAACAGCAAGCCTACATGGTGACAATTTCCAAAGTGGATCGATACCCAAATTTTCAAAATACGACCAAGTTGTAAATATATAAAAGTTAGAAACATTGCAAATTACCGCAGCTTTACAGATACTAAGAAAGTTATTGCTTACTGGGTATCTCTAAAAAATTTTAGAAAATATTTTTCGTTCGTTCTTTTCACAAATCGTATACATGTTTTCGCTTCCCATTCTGCCATTGCTCTGTTGACTGAATCTACGGCGTCCGCAAGATTCTCTAAATCACAGAATATTTGGCGTAAAAAATAAACAACAACGACAGCCACGATAAAGACAGCGACGAGGACGACAGCATCATCAACAACAACAACGACAACAAACAAACAACGACGAAAACAACGACAGCGACTACAACAGCAAGGACGACGACAACAACAACAACGACAACAACAACAACAAACAACAACGACGATGACGAGGACAAAAACAACGGCAACAACAATAGCAACAACAACAACAACAACAACGACGACCACAACGACAATAACAAGAACAAGAACAAACAACAACGACGACAACGACGACAACGACGACGACGGCAACAACGACGACAACAGCAACAATAATAGCAACAACAACAAAAACAACAATAACGACGACGACGTCAAAAACAACGACAACAACGCATTACCGATAGAGCAATCAATCTCATAGGGAATGACAGCATTAGTCCATCGAAGATTATTTCCCGTCACTGCAGCAAAAGCATTTGAACTTCCACCCATGTCTTTACCAGTCTTTAAAGCTTCCTTTTGTTTATCAGTCAACATCATATCACCAAAGGTGAGATCAATAGACTGTTGTGGACTCTGAAGTGGATCTAAGTAAGAAGAACATTTGATTCAATAAACTAAAGGCAGAGGTCATGTAAGTTAAAACGAAACAATACTTACCTTGTCCTAGAATTGGGTCTCCACCCCAAACGCGAGTGAGCGCGGCACACAAAAACAAAAGAGAATACATCTAAAGAAAGAACATAAAGAAGCACAAAAATAAGTATTGTGTGAGAAGTATAAGTTAATATGAAGGTAGACTGGTTCGCCTTACCTTCTCGTTAGTCTTCAGTTAATGTAGGGAGGAAACATCATCTAATGAATTTATAGTATAACTTCTTACCAATCCAGAATGTTAATATTGTTTCATCTGTAACTACAAATTTTTTGTTTGTTTGTTTGTTTGCGAGAAAACATCCTTTTTCTTTTCTTCCGCTTTTTTTCTTCATCAAGTTCGTTTGTATAGGTGCTTAATCAATGAGTTTGTAAAGTTTTTATTGAATTTGACCTGAGCTAGAAAACCGGCGAAATAGGGAGAGTTTTTGTGTTGGTAAGGACAGCTAACCAGGCTGGCCAATATTCTTATTTCTCTATTGTTCTAAACAATAGACCGCATTGCTTTTAACCTACAATCCCAGCCCGATATATTTATAAAGCATATTCTTAAGAAAAGAAAGAAAAGGCGTGTCGCATTTCGTGACGTCCAGCAAATTACACGGTCAGAATACTACGCTTTTTGTAAGGTGACACAGGAGATTTTAGGAGAAAATGGGAGGTTTCAGGGTCACAATTCAGGAGAAAAACACTCAAAAACGTGGTAAAACCATTCAATATTTTAAGAGATTAACAAAATTCTAGGAGGTAACAACTATTTACTAATGATCAATATTTCTCTAAACATACTCGGTGATTTTCTTTCAAAGCAAAATAAAAATACTAAAAAAAATAAAGTTAAATGCCTGACAGAATAAACAATTTTTGGAGATTTTAGGTTACTTTTTTTAGGTTATTTAGAAGATTTCAGGTGTGGCTTTTGAAATCTAAAATTCAAAATTTTGAATTTTAGATTTCGAAAGCCGTAAAAGCGCCAGCAAAAATATTATAAAGCACAAAAACCCTCTGTAAATGAGAATTTTACCCTCTAAGAAGAGTCGGACTTTAAAAGGCACCTGACATGAATGTTTAAGCATTCTACGAACACGACGACAGTATGTAGAGGGAGGCAAACAAAAGAAAAGAATTAATAATTTCGTAAATGTGAAAAACATTTTTTGTGATTTTTAATGACACAACTGTTAGCTGAACCAACGACAACAATTACTGTCCTAAATAACATGTTTACTATTTGTCGACTTTTGCAGCCTTAACTTTTTTTCAAATAAAATACAATGTGCAGTATAGAGAGACAGACTAATTCTTTCTTGCTCTGCCGAACTCGATCCCAGGTCTTTTCTGTGGTGTGCGGACAGGACGGGAAGTTATGTAGTGGGTTGATCGGCAAAAACTATTACGTCATCTTTTGACTTTATAATGATTCGTTAGCAAAGATGAAAAAACAAACATTTTCTTAAAAAGTGAGGTTTTCGGTGGTCACAAAAATCGTAAAGATGTGATATGCAGCAGGGCCTAACCAAGGAAATTATTCTAGGCATCGTAAGCCCCTTTAAAATGGTAATGAGCCGTCCTAAGGCCGTTTTCCATTCGAGTAATTTTAAATTGGGCGGGCGGAATATTATAAAAGTTTTTATTAGCCAGCGCAGGAAAATTTAAATCGAAAGCAAGACAATTTGCTTTTATTTTGGTTTATAAAAGCATCTATATAGAATGAAGAAACATTTACATCATGAATTGCTAATGCAAAATAATACTGTTTTCATTTTTAAAAATGTACTCAACGCTATCACAAAGATTAAATAAATTTGTTGCCAAAACTTCTTGAAACCTTTTTACTACACCACTTACATGTAAAGTGGTTGTGTTTGCTGCTTCTGAAGATTCAAAAAAATATTGTAGCAATTTTGGCTGCATTACAACTTTTTTTCCCAGTTCACCTTTATATCCGCCATTATGTTTTTTTTATCAAATATCCGCGCGAAAAAAGAAACTTTTTTCCCCGCCAAACGTTTGTTTTATGTCCGCTTGTGATTATGTAATATTTTTGTAATCAACTAACGAGATTGAAAGATTCAAGCGTTAATATTCAGCCCGCATTAAAATTATGCAAATGAAAAACAGCTTGCTTTGTTGACACATGTTTGGTTTTTTTTCCACACAGTTGTTTGAAAAAGTTGCAAAAATGTATAAATTGAATTAAATTGTCTCATTCTGTCTGTGCGACTGTTTCTTCATAAAATAAATATGTGTTCTTATAAGCTAAAACCATGAGAATATCGCAAGGGAAAGAAATAAAGCATTTTTCCAGCATATCAAAGATGTCCCGAAAATTGGTACACCGATCTAAATTAACCTCGGTCAGTGCCTGTGTTGAAAATAATGCCATCATAATTATGTAAAGCAACATAAAGCTGAAAATCATCAAAAGCAAAAGAATTCAAGAGAAAGCCTCGTTCAAAGACGCTTACATTTAACATTGTGGTTCAAATCCAGACCAAGTTAGCAGCAATTATTATTATTATTAACGTTGTTTACCAAGGATAGCCTCTTCAGTTTTTATTGACACTGCTACCAACGAGGGGTTATGAGAAGGGAGTCCTAGTGCATTTGAGCTATACGAAAACAGCGTAAGCACAATCCCTTAACAAGACAACCGCCTAAGATATAAATCATGTTCTCGTGCTGAACTAAGCAGGAAGGGTTACTAAACACTTTTTATAGTCTCTGACATGACGCGGCCGGGGATTAAACCCACAACCTTCTGCACGGGGATGCACATGTAGCTGCGATTTACACTAAGGACATTGGTCGAACAATATCACGGTGTAGATATTAATTTTTTCAAGAAGGGGTTATTTTTATTAAACAGGCATTTGAAACAAAGGAAAACTTTTAGTTTCCGAGCACTGTTAGACAAAATTGTGTCGTGTTAACCACGCACGATATGTTAAAGCTAAAAATAGGACGACTGTGACGGGCGAACTCCCCTGAATTCTTACAGGCTAAAGGCAAGTCTGTGAATAAGAGTATGAAATTGTGAAAAACATTCTTCGTGTATAAGACATCTGAATAATAAACATTTCGCCCGTTTTATTCACAATGTGAAAGGGTTGACGCAAAAACAAAATTAACTGTCAGTATGTCAAGTGTAATCCATCAGTGCGTGTTTTGATTGGTCAATTAGTGTTTTTTAAAGTAGCTGATTGGTCGTTCAGTCAGAGTTCTTTTAGTTTCTTTGCAATTGCTTCACCCAATCCTGTAGCAGAAGCAGGATTCTGACCAGTAATGACACGTCCAGAAACTTGAACATTCTTCTGCCAATCACCTCCGTCCACAAAGTCAGCACCATGTTCCTTTAGCCTCGTTTCCAACGCAAACGGCATTGGATCCATCAATTTGATAGAGACTTCTTCGGAATTCGTGAAGCTAGTTACTTTATGGCCCTTGACTAAATAGGAACCATCTTTAAGTTTTGTGTTAACCAACCCTAAAAAATATGAATTTAAGAAATAATTAGAGAAAGCAACGGGCGAAGAAACCTGTAACACCTCCATATTTAACACGTGTTTTCAAATTCAAATGTTGATTCTGACAACAGGGAGGAAAATGTCGGAGTGGGACAAATTATTGCGGGAAGCAAATTCTAAATTAATCAGTCTGAAACCTTGAATAAAAGCAACTATTTCAAGGATGTTTCACTTTATTTTTTTGGTTGCGCCAAAGTTAGAACTACGATATATTTCGCGAGGTTAAAAATTATCGCGAATTATAATTTGAGGACGAATTTCGCGTAAAAAACTTTTGCGTAAATAAAAAATCACTTCATTTGCAAGGGAAAATTTTTCTTTCTTTTTTTCTTCTTTTTTTTGTGTTATTATTTAGTAGTCAAAAGTTTACTGTTTCAAGGAATCGGGATATTCGAGAAATGTTTAGCGCCAAAGAAAAATGAAAACACTAAATGTTAATGCAGTTGATGATTAAAGAAAAAATAAATCAATAACTTTAAGATTTCGCCGTTTTTTAATATTTTTGTTGTGTAAAAACGTTTTCGTCCTCAAAATATCCATCACTTCGCGTAAAAAAAACAAATTTGGCGTTTTGCTGATTTATAATTTAAAAAGGAATAAACTTTCGCGAAAATGACCATAATATGGTTTTATTGACAGCTGCAGTTCATCCTTATATTGCAGGACCTAATAATAAACAAACAGTGACATACCAGCAGTCCCATGACACACAGCAGCAGCAATACCTCCTGCTTCATAAATGTCAGCTGCTGCTTTGTTTAACTCCACGCTATCCGGGAAATCAAACATCGGTCCATGTCCACCAGTGAAAACAATTGCTTTAAACTTTGAAGGATCCACATCTTTTGCAGCGACTGTGTTTTTAAGCTGCTTTTGAACGTCGTCGTCGGCGAGAAGACGTTTACATTCTGGATCATCTTTAAACGCTTCGCCACTGCTGGGATCCTAAAAGTAAAAATAAATAAAAAGTAAACCAATTACTTTTCTGGGTTTTTTTTTTCGAAAATATTTTTAGGCTAGGACACGTTTAGTGAGTTTAATAAGTCTGTTGCATGATGGGTATTTATCCGTAAGTACTTCGAGTCTCCCCCCCCCCCCGCCCCACCCCCTCTCATGCCCCCTCTTACTGAAAGTAGAGAAACTCCCCCTCTGTCAAATCTTCTTCGTGAAGGGTATTTTAATTCTATTAAAAAGAGAATTTCACGCGAACATATTCTCATAGAGCAGGAACTCACGTTAAAGAAGAATTTAGCAGAATTGTTTAAACCACTTTACCGTGACCATTAAGAATCATAAAAACAAACAAACAAACAAACAAATAAACAAAAACAAACAAGCAAACCATAGGCGCAAATCCGCCCTTTGGACTGCATATTGTCATCGGCACACCATGTTCTTTCAACACATAATACGGATGTGCCACTTCTGGTAAGTACCATCCAGTTTTTATACCTGTATCACCAATATGATCCCAATTCGTTACCACTAGGAGAACCGCCATGTTTTTTTATTACACAAATTCTATATTAAAACGAATACAATTTAACTTTTTATTGATGTCAAATAGTCGTCGCACGAATATCTTTTTAACACTATGACGGTGACGAAAACGAATATAAACTTAAATTTAAGGCAAGAAAAATTAAAAGCGATTTTTGACAGGTAGTAATCTATGAGAAACACATGCAAAGATAAAATAGTAAAGTTTAAACATTCTTTTTTTGTTTCAGTTTTTTTGCGCACTCGCGCGAATATTTGAAAGAAACTCCGAAAATTATAGTTTTTGAGTGCAAAAGAAGACTGCGTTAAAATTAATACGCAAAATTTGGTAAGAATTATTTTTTGAGTATAGAAAAAATAAAACGTCGAAATTATACTTCATTCTTGATGTGCCCAAAATTAATACGCAGTGAAATCATACTTTAATACCGTTGTAATGTCATACGTGCTATACGCGTGCTGTACACGTGCGGGTGGTACAATAGCGTTCCATGTTATATCGGAATAAACTAGATACAAAAACGTTCTGGGATAAAGCACAAGTTACGAAAGAATAGGTTGGCACGCAACCTATGAAAATGAAACGCTGTGTGTCTCTTTAAATAGTAGAATGAAATGGAATGAACACATGTTGAGAAAAAATCGGAATCAAAATATCTTTGGGTGTACTAAAATATCAAAAAATATAAATAGTGTAGAAAAATATCAAATAATGTACAAAAATATATTACGTCCAAAAATTAATAGAAAAAAAAACTTGATCAATTTAACAATTCTACAAAAATTAACAAATAATTATTTACGGTGAGACAGCAGGTTTAGCTTTTGGCACGTTTTCGTAATCATCCCCATCTGCGTCCACAACGTAGTTATCGCTTGGTGGATTCAATCGGGGAGGCGCCATAGATGGAGGTCTGGCTCTAGTTAATGATTTTTTACTGTTTATGATGCGTTCACATGGTGTCCACTCCTCGCCAGCAATCGCAGCACGTAGGTAAATCAACGCAGCGACGAGAAGCGATGTAGCGCCCATTACGCATCCAAGGTTTAGAAGACACGGGACGCATGCTCTAGAAGGAGATAGAATGGGAATTCATTGCACAGTTTTATTATAAACGTTTTTACGGTCATCTTAACACGTTACAAGTTTATACCCATAAAATAGTCTGCGTTGAAATTGCACTATTAATATCGCCAGAGCACAGAAAGATGTTCCTTCAAGAAACACTATTTCGAAAAATTAAAAATTTGAGGGTGTCTCACACTCTCAAATAAAACTTGTGACCCACATAACTTTTGCATTCTTGCAAAAGCAACCACAAATGACTGTGTACCACGACAGAACAAGGATTCTTATACTTCAACTTCTTTCTAAGAGTTCAGGGCGATGCACCTTGAAAGGGAAAACTTTTCTGTTGCATTGTTGGGACCGGGATACCACCTTGAAAGGCGGAAGTTTTTTTTCAGTATTTTTGGTTTCCTATGCATCCAGACATTTAAGACGATTGTACTTATGCAATTAAAAAGCATACCATTTTGCAAAACAATTTTTCATCCTCTCTTAAATGGTTACATCGACCTTCTATAAATTTAACATAGAAATGCTGACATCAGCACAAAAATGCTAAAAGTTTGGACATATTTATCCTCTCATTGAGCTCTTTGCAGAGTATAGTAGTTTGTAATAGAATTTGAAATTTTGTTAGTTTTCATACATTCTCGAAATACCACGTCCAAATATGGACGTTCAAATCAGGCTGAAAACCATCTTAAATCATAAAATCCAAATGTATAGGAACCCCCACCCTTTCAAGCTGGCCCCTCCGCCCGTGTTTAGGACTATACATAAAAAAAACTAATTGTAACTTACAACAGATACAAAACAAATCTGACGAAATAATTTCTTCCAAAAATCTTCAAGAATGAAACGAAGTTTGTTAATACAAATTGTCCACTAAAACAGGAAAAAAGTTGTATATAAAAGAACAAAATATACAAAGAGCAAGTACAGTATTTCATTGAAAAAATCTGCACCTTCTTTGCAAGGTATTTCCTTTTCTTCTCTTGCTTCGTGGATATTCCAAAAGCAGCAAAAGAATCGACAACACTCTGATAGCAAGAATGTTAAGGCTGTGTAAAAAACCACTTGGGCATTATCTGGTCTATCACATCACGTTTTGGAAGCTGTGACGATATGCACAAAATATATTTTTGAATTTCAACTATATAAAATCAGGTGGTGACTAGTTTTTTGACCTTCTTTATGGTAAAAAAAATCAGCAAATCCTGGTTTAATTTTAATAATAAATTTAATTTGTAGAAGATTTATTAACTATTATAACCCCTATTAACTATTTTTTTACATACTGCAGAAACACATCATCACACACACAAAAGTTGTCACTTTCCAGAATTCCTCACTTTTTGAATGGCATATGAGAAAAGTGAGACGCAATACTCTAGGTGATACCTGAGACCCTATACCCCATACTCCTGAAGATTCAAGACCTAAAAATCGGCCACCAATACCTTAAGTTTTTTTCCTTTTTGTAATCAGGAATACAAGGCAAATGGTAAATCACGCATTCTGAGGTAAAGTAGCTGCACAATACCTTTTTAGTATCCACGATAAACAAAAAAATATGTAGCGTTTTCCAACACTTCATCAAAAACTTTTCAAGCTATGCCTGATTTTCTAGCAACCTTGATAAATTATGTTTTTAGTGTAATTCCATTACTTCGAAAAGATTGAACTGTTAACAAAAACATTTCACAGAGCTTAGATAAAAGTATTTGTAACTAGGCCTTACAACTTCAAGTAAAACTGACTTTCTCGACGGGTTTGGATTTAAATTAAATTGCTCGAATCGATTGCTTCTTACTTTTTTGGAAATCAATACAAAATAAATTGATCGATTTGACCATTTTCTCTTAAGTAGAAACGTGTCTGACTAAGACTAATGTCTACAATAATCATTAAGGAAAGGTAAAAGATACACTGCATATGCACCAATCTCCCATCTTTTATGTTTGTAGTTCTCATTAAATCCATTGCTAGATACTGCTAAACAACCACCCAAGAATAACACTAAAAAAAGTGAATACAATAATATATATATAGAATATTTATTACGTCTTTTTATTGACGTAACTCTTATTATCACTGCGTAGACTATTTTCAATAAATGTTACTTGTTAATACAATTTAATGTTATACAATTTAAAAAGGCATTTTATTATATTATATATTATATTAACAATCTAGGATTTCTAAATCCATATCTAGGTAACAGCGAGCAGTATTAAAAAAGAGAATTTAAGTATTTTAAAGTATGACTTTCGGCTCTGTCAATTAATGTTGAAATCAACAAATACTGACAAGAGAATTATAACCAAAGTGCTTTGGAAAAAACGAATTAAAAACTAAAATCACGTTTTATAATGAAAAAAGATTAAAAACTCATAAACTAAAATATAAAGGCTCTTAACATACTTGCTTGTTAATACAAAACCTGCATTGGAGTTAGTCAGTTAGTGTGAGGTGTGGTTCTGGCGAAAATATTATTCATTTTTTACATTTCTATACTTTTTGACAACTTAGTACAGTGAAACTTAATTATAGTAGACACCATTGGGACCTCAAAAAAGTTCTGCTTCAGAGAGGTGTCTGCTAAACAAAGGTAATTTCAAATTGGTGGGTGTGTTGGGATTTAGCGAAATCAACAGCACAGTGTGTCAAAAAGATACATTTAGAGCCTTTCTAATTCACATCAACAAAAATTCTTGTTTTTTTAAGTTGCATGTAACTCAGATTTACAAAAGCTTTGCTTTTATTTTTTCTCTTAATTTAACTGTTGTTTGTGCAACACAAAATATAAAATGCCAACGTGAGACACAAGTTTGCCAAAGTAAAGCCGGCAAATGGCATTTAGCGTCAGAAATTTTTACCCATGTGAAATAAATTACAATATATTGTAAATGTGCTACCTTTCATTTCAAAAATTAAAACAGACCCAAGGAAATGCAGCATGTTTTGATTCTTATAGCCCTGAAAAAATTGTGAACTAGCCAAAAATAAAATATAAGGTTGAAGCAACTCTTGAAACTTGAAAATGTAAAACAGTGCCTACACAAAAATTAGCTATAAAGTGTCTGCTACGGTTGTGTTATAGAAGTTTCACCACCATTCCATCTGTTCCTGAAAAAGTTTGACTGTAGAGGTATCTGCTATAAAAGATGACCACTATAAGGCTATTTCACTGTATTTGCTTTTGTTAAATTAAGTATCTTAAAGTCAACAAAAATATAAACAGTTTCGAGTATGCTGGTTACTACTTGTATACCATGGTGATGTAAAAAGTGGCTCATGTTACCTAAAAAAAATTAAAAAATATACATACATCCGGATGAGATAACTGCTTGTTCATTTGCCCACATAGCCCATTCAATCTGCCCCATTTTGTATGTTTTCTCTAAATATTTACTCAAACTAATTTAACGTTTAGTGCATTAATAATTAATGAATTTGCTTATTACTCTTCAAGACTTTCATTGAGACAACAAAATCCTTTTATGTAGTTTTCATTGAAATTTACATAAGCCAAAGTTAAAAGAGTGGAATCAGCAGAGATTAAGTTTTTGTTTACAAACAGAATAGCAGATTATCAATGTAATCCTTTCAAAGGTTGCCTGAATTTTATCCCACTTACACTAACAATAAAAACTTTGTGTTTAAAAATAGTTTTTTGTTATCCACCATGCTGACCTTAGTATACACATTATGATACACACTAAATTTTTAAAAAATGCAAAAAACAAAATACACAAACAACCAGAATATACTTATATATAACCAGCACATATCTGCAAATTAGTGTAAAGCAAGTTTATGTGCAACAATAAATAGGAAAACTCTTCATAATTTGAAATCAATAAGTAAATTTAGTGTAAAAATTATTGAACAGCAAATTTTGTTTGCTTATAAAGCCTTTTGATTACTCTGTCACAAGAAATAAATTTCTTGTTTTCTAAAATTTAGAAACCTTCTTTAAAACCTATACTGCATTCTTGTCAATTTAACAATTTTATGCTGCAAAATATTTTAAAACTTTTTATTTTCTTCTCAAAAACAATAAAAATACATGCTTCCAATACAATAATACCATTCATCTAACCAGGCAATGCCATATAAACATGATAAACATGTTGATAAATAAAGTTAATAAAAAACAGTGCATTAATATCTATATTTCGTAGAATAATCTTTAGGTGAAATAACCAAACCACGGCCTTTCCGCGCCCCTCGATAAATTGTTTCTACAATATCGATCATCTCTTGTTTATCTTCTAACGACCAATTAATCTTGTTGTTGTTACCAGTCCCCAAATCAATCATGATATGTTTATTTCTGTAAAAAAACATGACAGTGCATGGATCGTATAACTCGTACATTTTATTAAAATCTGGAACTTCTGTTACATCGACCAAATATATCACCGCAAAATTTTTCACCTTGTCAGCAATGCTATACATTATTTCATCCATTTTCATGCAAGTTGGATCCCAATCGTGTCCAAATCTGATAACCACAACCCTGTCTTCTTCTGATATGATTGCTTGGTCAACTTGGTAGCCATTATGCAAATGTGATAACATATAAGACATTTTTAATATTATTTTAGTTCTTCTACATATACAATGAAAACGAAATATATTAATATAAAGCAGTGTTGTGTTATAAGTCTTGTATTCGTTGCACCAGTTAAGTGTCAATTACTATTCAATTAATAAAAGACCAATTAATTATTGAGAATTTAAATTTGTGTGATAATCATGAATGCTGGCCTGGCTTTATATGGGGTGTGATTTTCTGGAATTTCAACCCCATTTTACTGTTAGAGCTAAGCAGACAATAAATTGATGATTAATATTGTTGCCAGGTCGTTGGGATTGAAAGCTGTTTTACCTTACAGGAATAATTTCAACAAGTTTGGGATTGTGCAAGAGGTTTCGAAATAAACTACAGTACTGTGAAAAGGTTTGTTAACATCGTGTTCGTGTAACGAGCGTGGTGCACACGAACCACGATAAAATCGTGGTCTTTATGTATAACAAACATTCAAACATTCTATCGTGGCCACCACGCTAATATTATTATCTCCACAAAGGATCGTGTGTCCCACGATTATTTTCGCGAGCTCCACGATTTTTATAGCCAGTATAATTTAATTTTTTCTCTTTTCAAAAAAGTCTTTCATTAAAGTTAATTTGTTTGTTTCAGGTTTTATCAAGTTAAAAAACCATATTCGTAGTTTTTGCTTGGTGTATACTTTTTCGTCATGGACGCGATTGTATTTTTACGAAATGTCATTTGTCTAGAAAAGTTAAATTTGTCTGCGCCGATAGAAATGCTTTTTTAGATTGCATTTTAAAAGTTTAAAAACGAAAAGCGGCGATAGAAATGCTCTTTTAGATCGCATTTTAAAAGTTTATAAGCGAAAAGCGACGATAGAAATGCTTTTTAAATCGCATTTTAAAAGTTTAAAAACGAAAAGCGGCGATAGAAATGTTTTTTTTAGATCGCATTTTAAAAGTTTATAAACGAAAAGCGGCGATAGAAATGTTTTTTTAGATCGCATTTTAAAAGTTTAAAAACGAAAAGCGGCGATAGAAATGTTTTTTTTAGATCGCATTTTAAAAGTTTAAAAACGAAAAGCGGCGATAGAAATGTTTTTTTACATCGCATTTTGATTCACGAAGGATTAAAATCTATTATGTAGCTAGCTTTATGACAACGAATTAAAGTGTTAATTTATTTTTTTGCCGTCGGTTTTTGATTTAATTGATAAACTAATACGGTCTTTGTTGTTTTACAATAGAAGTTATCTATCATGGACACCACGGTGTAATGTTTAATTTTTGTTCGTGTAGTCCACGAAACATGATCGTGAGGTCCACGATTGTTAAAAAAATACGCATCGTGGGCTATCGTGGTTCGTGCGTTACACGAAATAAACATGAACCACGATGTTAACAAACCTTTTCACAGTACTGTAGTTGGCGCCGTAGATTAGTGGTTATAGCTTTCGTACTCTGTGCGGGAGACCGGGGTTCGATTCATCTTGACGGCGATTCAACATGGGCGAGTGAATGTTACCATAACCCCGGGTTAACCCAAGCCATGTGAGGGAAATTGGGGAGATGGCACACTGTGTGGGCCGTTGGATGTTGCCGGGAGTTGTCTAGTAGAGCGTGGGCCCTACTAATTGGGTCTGCGTTGCTCAAAATGAGCATTAAATACTCTAGGACTCTCCATCTAAGCCATGGCCCCTCCTGGAAATAATAGACAGGGTATATCCCTCAATATTTGTGAGGCTAGCCATGTAAAATATGCACATCTATCTATCTATCTAAACCTTTGTGAATTTTTTTTCAAAAGTCGCTTGAACTCAGAACTGTTGCCAATATTTACAAAACTTTTACAATTTTTGGAAATGTGCAGGCATTCTAGTCAGTGAAAAAGCAGAATCATGCACAATAAAATGGCTAAAAATAGCTAAAACACACAAAATCCAAATCACAAAAAACTATATTCTATAAAAAACTATCATTTTTTTTTAGAAATGCAAATATTTCTTTTTTTGAATGAATTTCCTTATTGTGATACCTTGTTTATATTTTCTACATGTACACGCATGTCCTTTGATCCCATTGCAAAAGATATTGCACTGAAAGTCATCTATTACGAAGGCCTTTTTTAAGGCTTAATGACCATCAACAATCTATTTTCATTTTCGAATAGACTTCGGTCGTGAAGGGGAGAAAGAATGAATAAAACAAAAAAAACTATATTCAAATGTTTTCTGCTTTTACAGCAGCTGCAAATCTCATCTCCATTCTGAATTTTTGCTATTGTCTGATGAAGATCACTTCAGCGGAACACATATCATCATCATCATCATTCTCGGCTTAACGTCCGTTTTCCATGATAGCATGGGTTGGACGGGGTATATTAATGACCCTCTTCCAATCTGATCTAGACTGTGTTAGATCTAAACTCAACTTCCTCTGTATCAAGTCTGTCCTTATAACCTCCTGCCAAGTCTTTCTCGGTCTGCCTCTGGGCTTTGCCCCAGGAACTATCAAGTCTCTACACTTTCTTACCCAATTATCCTCCTCCATTCTTTCCAAGTGCCCCAGCCAATTCAATCTTCTTATCTGGATAACATCTTTAATTCTACAGAGACTTAGCCTGCTTCTTAGCTCATCTGAACTCTTTCTGTCTCTCAGACTGGCGTTACACATCCACCTAACCATTCTCATATCATTCCTTTCTAAACGGTCAAGATCTTCCTGCTTCACTGCCCATGTCTCACTACCGTACAACATAACACTTCTTACACAGGCCTCATACAACCTACCTTTTACCTCAATTGACAGGACTCTGCTAGTCAACAAAGGAAGTAACTCTCTGAACTTTTTCCAAGCAGAACCTATCCTGCAAGTAACACTTCTTCCAACACCCCCTTCACTGCCCAACATATCACCTAAGTAACAGAAGTTCTCAACTATCTCTAACGAGCCACTGTTGTACATCATTAAAGCTGGAAATACTTCATTCTCTATAATCTCACCTTTGCAACACTTGCATACAAAATGAATGTCAGCTCTTAACCTTCCACTAATACTACTGCACTTCTTATGTACCCAATGCTTGCAAGTCTGACAAAAAATTGAGTTACTACCAACCCCTTTCCTGCAAACTCCACAAGGCCACTTTCCAACTACAAGGTCACACTTGGCTGCAATGCTACTAATCATGACTTTAGACTTTGCTGTGTTTACCTTTAGCCCTTTCTCTTCTAGTCCTTTCTTCCACTTCTCAAACTTTTCAACTAATTCTTCCATCGACTCTGCTATGAGAACCAAATCATCTGCATACAATAACTCCCATGGACAACCTGTTCTGAACTCCATCGACAGCGCTTCTAAGACTAGAACAAACAACAAAGGACTAAGTACAGAACCCTGATGTACACCAACATTTACACTAAATTCATCACTAAGTGAATCGTTAATCCTGACACGACTTCTAGCATTGCTGTACATAGACTGTACCATCGTAACTAGCCACTCATCCACACCTAATTTTCTCATAGCCCACCAAATAACTTTACGTGGCACTCTATCAAAAGCTTTCTCTAAATCTACAAAGGCAAAATAGAGATTCTTTCTCTTTCCTAAATACTTTTCCTGAAGCTGTCTGAGTAAAAATATTGCATCTGTAGTGCCACGCCCTGGAACAAAACCAAATTGCATCTTATCTATATCAATCCTTTCTCTAAGTAACTTAACAATCACTCTTTCAATAACTTTCATTACTTGATCAACCAACTTCAAACCTCTATAGTTACCCCTTTCTAATGCATCACCCTTGCCCTTGAAACAATTCACTATTACACTCGACTGCCACTCACTCGGAATAGCACCATCCTTTATAATCTGGTTAGCAAGACTTGTAATAAGCTCAACTCCAATATATCCAGATGCTTTTACCATTTCTGCAACAATACCTGATACTCCTGCAGCCTTACCAATCTTCAATTTCCTAATAGCCTCCACTACCCATTCTGTCTTGATCTGCATAGCTGGCCCTTCTACAACATCATCATCAGACAAATTATCCTCATCCCAATCAAACTCAGTGTTAAGCAACCTCTGATAATAATTCTTCCAAGCTACCCTTTTCTCCTCCTCTGTGCTAGCCAAAACACCTTCGTCATTACGTATACACTTCTCACCTACAACATCTTGATTAGTCTTCTTCATTTGCTTTGCTATCTTGAATACCTCATTGCGCTGGTCTTCCCTTCTTAACACATCTGCAAATCTGTTTCTCTCTGCTTCTGATTTTGCCTTATACACTGCTGTACGAGCACGACGCTTAGCTTCTAAGTAAATATTTTTACTACCACCTGACTTCCACTCTTTCCAAAGTTTCCTCTTTTCCTTTATACACTGGTCAACCTCATTATTCCACCACCAGGTCTGTCTATGTCTAGCTGGTCCTTTCGTCCACCCACAGGTATCATCAGAAGCTTCTAGAAGACAATTCTTCAAAGTAGTCCAAGTACTTTCAACATTGTCACTATCACATTGACCATTGTGGGCTAACTGCTGAACTTTTGCACTAAATTGTCTTGCTACAATCTCTTCCTTCAGCTTCCAGACTTTTCGACGGGGCCTGTACTTTCCCTTGGCTTCTTTAACACTCTTCAAGATAATATCACAAACCAGCAACCTATGCTGGGAAACACACTCTTCCCCCGATATAACTTTCACGTCCTTCACCACTTTCTTGTCTGACTTTCTAACCAGGAAGTAATCTATCTGTGTCTTACAACCACCTGACTCATATGTTATCAGCCTACTCGGTCTCTTACTGAATGATGTGTTGCAAACCACCATGTCCGTTGCCATTCCAAACTCAAGCAATCTCTCCCCTTCCTTATTTCTGCTCCCAAATCCATAGCCTCCATGCACACCTCTATAACCTTCAGATGACTTCCCAACATGACCATTAAAGTCGCCGCCCACCATGACAAGTTCAGTGTCTCCAAACTTTGATGTGACTGCTATTAACTCATCATAAAACTTATCTTTATCTTCCTCACTGAGTCCACACTGTGGAGCATAAACTGACAGAAAAGTGACAATCCTATTACCTATCAAAAACTTTATCACTATAATACGACTATTAACACGCATAACATCTATTACTTTTTCTCCCCATTCTCTGCAACGAATATGCCAACTCCTCCATATCCATCACTATTACCAATTATACATTGAATAAATTTAAGGAATACTGTTTATTCACTTTTTTTTCAATGCTATAATACTTTTTGGATTCAGCCAGAATGTCCCTTAAAGGGAATCCGAGGTATAAAATGATGTTGGACTTATATTATAGAGCTTAAAAAGCTGGTTAACAAGTCTTTTTAAACTTTTTTAAAAGCACTTTTCGTTCTCAATATATTCACATTTAAAGAATTTCAGATTTAATTATGTTGTTTTTGACTTTTAAAGCCCAATAGCTAGAGTGAGAGATAGATAGATGTGCATATTTTACATGGCTAGCCTCACAAATATCGAGTATATACCCTGTCTATTATTTCCAGGAGGGGTCATGGCTTTGATGGGGAGTCCTGGAGTATTTAATGCTCTCTTTGAGCTACGCAAACTCAATTAGGGTCAGCGCTCTGCCAGACAAGTCCCTGCCACATCCAATGGCCCACACAGTGTGCCATCTACCCAATTTCCCTCACATGGCTTGGGTTAACCCGGGGCTACGGTAATATTCAATTGCCCATATTGAATCGCCGCCAAGGGGAAAGGTGGGCTCTGTAGCTAGCTATATCTCAAAGCAGTTAAATATCATGGTAATAAATTACTAATTAAATTACGAAATAAAAAAATATTTTTTAATATTTAGCTAAAAAAATTTATTTGTAAATGTTGATCCTATCAACATCATCACGAAAAATTAAGAAAAAAAAAGACACAACAAAACAGAACAGATACACCATCTTAATATGTCGCTATGTTTATTATGCACGAAATAAATATGATATCACTGTATATAAAAATTCACCAATCAGGTCAAACCCACGTGATTATTTTGACCAATCGCAGTGCGCTATACATTAGCTTTACCCGCGAAAATAACCTTTCAGTAGATTTGCTTTTTAGCTTAGACCTTCCAAAACATTGCACATATTGTATTGGATCGTTGAATTGAATCCTGCAAGACCACTAGCTATACGTACAAGCAAAATAAAATGGAACAAACAACTGTAAGTCAGTATTTCACAGCTCGCAAAAATAGCACTTCCTTACATCCTTCTAAAAGAAGAAAGTTGGATGTGGCAACGGACAGCATTAGTAATGATTGTAAACACAAGAGATCTAGCAAAGCAAAATTGTCGCAACGAAAAACATCTACCAATCTACGAAAACAAGTGACAAAAGAGAAACAAACTGCTATGAGTGTTAACGATTTATTAACAGCATCCCCATTGATTATTAGAAATGAAGTAACAAAAGTCAATGATGACCACGTGTCTGCTTCTCCAAAAAGAAAATTAACAAAGCAGACCAATAATGGTTCTGGAAAAAGTCAAGATGTCCTATCAAGCATGTCAAACTTACAGGCATGCAATGAAGCAACACCATCAAGCAAGAAAAGTATGATCCAGATAAACAATGATATTAATGAACAAGCAAAAAATATTTTACATAGCAGAGGAGCTGCCTTGGTAAAAGCAAGTCTAAGAAATTGTAAAAATGCAGTTGACACAAATGCTTTAAAGAATTCAGAACTGCAGAAAAAATCTTCAAGGGAGTATAAAACACCTATTTCGGAAAAAAGGGGTCGGCTAAGAAACAAATATGCTAATTTGCTGAAAGATGATAATGCACCAACCAATAATGTTAAATCTGCCACTCCTCTTCAAAAGAACGTATCAGAGTAAGTTTATTATATACAGTTAGCTAAACACCTTATTATATACAGTTAGCTAAACACCAGCAACTCGAACACACTGAATAACTCAATTTTTCTTGGGTCCCTTGAACTTTCCTTAATTCTTAGATCCATGTTATCATCATCAAGTTTTAAAAGAGAAAACAGAAAACTTTTTGGGAAAATGAGTGCTATACAGTATTTGGATTTACCAGCAACAATTATAAGATAGGAAATTTGAATATATACCATTGACAGGTGGCCACGCCTCCTCTAAAGTCCTCTTTTTTGAAAAACATCCCTTTAAAGTCCTCTATTGTCATCTAAAAAGTTGAAAATGTGAAAATCTCTATTTTTTTCAGGTACACTGAAATAGTTTGTTTATTATGTCACAGAGATTTTACATTTGTTATAGTGATATAAACTGTTAGTTCTATCCTCATGTTAGCAATACGTCTGCCATCAAAAGATTTATTTCAATTGTTTTTTAATCATTTACCCTGAAAGTAATATTTCCTGAACATATTTCTTCCTGATATCAGAAATTGATAGTCTTACAGGGAACCTGAGGTATAAAATGATGTTGGAATTATATTATAGAGCTTAAGAAGTTGGTTAACAGTTGGTTAAGTCTTTTTAAATTTTTTAAAAAGCTCTTTTCGTTCTCAAGATATTCACATTTAAAGAATTTCAGATTTAATTATGCTGCATCAATTATGATATCATATTTAAACAATAGCAATTTTGGCATTTTCTGTTATCAGTAATTTTAGACCTGTTAAGGGATGTGCATTCAAATTTTATTCGATACATAGATATTATAAAGGTGAATTGATAAGCTTAAATTTTTTTGCCAAAATGACACTAGTTTGCTCGACCCACACCTCCTAAAAATTTTGCTGACGACCCCAAACTGAACTTTTTACTCAAGATATAGAAAATCAAAGAGTTAAAATTTATTTTTTATTAAGGTAACAAAAATAATATGCAAATTTCGCAAAATTAAATTCTTGCGGAAATTCAAGTTTTCAAAACTGGTTTTTAGCAAATTTTGAAAGTACAGTATATATATGTTTTATTTATTTATTAAATATTTATACAGCATCTTCCGTCAGTTAAAGTAACTGTTATCAATGAAATAGCTGTTTTAAAATATATACTAAAAATAAAAATTGTAATACCAATATTAGTAAAGTTTATAAAACCTATTAGAAATCTATAAAAAATAATAATAATAATAAGTGAATAAATAATAAAACAAATAATAATATAAAATGCAAAAACCGCACAGAATATGTAAATAGCTGCAAAGGATAGGCTACAACAACCACATGTGCACAAAAAATGCAAACACACCAAAACGATCGGGTGAGTAAAGAGACAAAGATTCGGAAAGTATGCAAACATTAAAATCATCTCATAAAATCACCTCATAAATTAAGAAATAATTTTAAGCTGCTTTTAAAAATCTTAATATTTTGTTCCTTTCTCAGTTCCAAAGGAAGGTTATTGTAGGATTTCACTGCAACAAATTTGAAGGATTTTCTCCTGAATTTGAGTCTTATTTTTGGTAATTTGATTAAGTAACTTGTTCCTAGTCAACATACCATGTTGAAATAGCTGGAAGTACCCATTATAGTTTGAACAACATTCCTCATTGATAATTTTCTTAACAAACATACAAGATCTATGTCGAATTACATCCACAGTTCTTGGAACTGGTTTTGCAGCAATTCGCGACACCTTATACTTTAGCGCTTCAAGTTTCTTCTCCTGTGTGGTGGTAAAACAGGGCATAGCTGTGGACGTTTAAGTGAGCATGAGAGGGATCATGGTTACATCAAAAATATGCTTTATAAGAATATCAGGCTGGAATTTCAGTTTAAAAACAATAGGTTTATTGTTGAATAAACATGCCAAATTCCAACAGAACTTCAGCATTCGCTAAATCAAAAAAAAATTGGAAATTCGAGTCATGGGAATATATTCCATGTGACCACGCTGGTGACTATTTTTTGCTAATTCTAAATTAAATTATTTTTTTTATGGTATATACTAATTAATTTATCCAAGATCAAACTAAGACGTTGCCACTATTATTCTACCCAAAAATATTTTGCTTGATTGGGAGAAAAAAACTCATCCACTTCCATTATATAGCTAACATAGCACACTTTATTTTGTTTAGATCTAGTTCCCAAAGATCATCAGATAAATTCCGCCATCTTACACAAAAGGCAACTCCTGTGACATTTGCATTGCCATTGAAGTATAAAAATATTTTGGAGATGTTCAGATGTACAGACTCAGTACTGTTTTTACTAAATCAGAGGTCTGAAACCTGTACATATGACAGACTAAAGAAGTCTGTTCAAGCTATGTGTGGAAGGTAAGTGTTGCTAAAGTGTGTCTGGCTATTTTATTTTTTATTTTGAGTAAGAACTTTCGTGACTACATTTTTCTTTTATAAAGCAACCCAAAATTCATTGTCAACAATTTGACTGGTAGATATATAATAGCCAATAATAGTATTGATGGAAAAACTAATTTGCCTATAAGAACTTATCTAGGGAAACAATGACTAAAGAATTTTAGGGGACACTTTTTCCATTAGTAGTCATTGATAAATGTTGGGCAGAAGTATAAAATATCTATTGTTTTTACAAAAAATATTGTAAATTATAACGAAACGTAACTTGGAAAATGGAAACTCAGGCATGATTTTTTTGTTGAAAATGTATTAATCTGTGAAAATAAATTCTTGCAAAGTTTTTTACTCTGTCACTGTTAGGCTGCAAAATTTGTATAGGTAATTGGGTAAAGATCATTTAAAAATGACCAAGTCCATATTCTTATATGTATGCATGCAGATCAACAGACCTATGAAGGCCTTGAAAGTTTAGATACTGTCGTGTTGCAATTAGCACCCTTTAATTCTGTACGTAATTAAAAACCTGGAGTAAGTTCTAGGTCTGCTGCTATGAAAACATTGAGAAGATTAAATTTGTGTTCACCAATGCAATGTTGCTTTTTTTTAGAGAATTCAATCATCAGCACTTGGCTTCAATGAAAAGTATTTACCCCACTGCGTTTACTTTCCGACAGGAGAAAAATTTACACACTGCTGGAAGTAAAACTTCAGAATATCAGTTAACTATCGAAGCAAACTTCAAAAAAGTCTGTGGCAATTCCTCCAAGATTTCTTCATCAGTTCTGATAACAAGAAAATTGAAATTCGAAAACAACCTTTTAGCTTTGACTAGAACACATCATCAGAAATTTTTGCGCAAGCTGAACTTGAAAATTGAAGATTCTGAAATTCATCGATGGCATCCAAATTTTAAACTGGACGAAGTTCCTGACATTGAAGTGTCTGCATTACCTCGTGCACCGATAATTAAGAGCATTACATCAGCTGCTGATCTGTTGATAAAAGCAAGAGGCGATCTAGCTCCAAAGGTACTGATATTTTAAAACTACCTCAAAGCTAGAAATTTCAGTAATTAGGAATGTCTGCGATTTTTAGCCCTTAATGTCAGGAATATTAAAACCAGGAAAAATAATAGTACTAACTTAAAAATCTTTTACTGCATTCGACACGTATCTGATATCTAAATTTGCAAGGGTCTGACATCGTTTTCAATAATTAAATTACTAATTGTTTTTTCTGACCATTAGGTTGAGAAAGCTCTGCATGATGCTGCATCAACGTCCGACAAAACAAACAAAGATAACAATAAAGCCGTTGTAACTATGGATACCAACAAAGCAGAGAAAGTAACTTCAAATACCAAACTAAAGGGTGTGTCTAATTCTCTTCTTCAACGTATTCGGGACAAAGAAAGAAAGAAAATGGAACTTGCAATGACTCGCGATCCAAAACAAGAGGACAAGTTGTCTAAAATGGAAAGATTACCAGAGATGTGTCGTATTCTCAAGTCTTACTTCACAGCTGAGAAAAAGGCTGCAATCACGCTGGAAGATTGCACGCAGAAGTTGCTGGAGAGCTATGGAACCTCGTTGCATGGAAGTAAGTTTGGCGACTAAACTCTCTTTCTTTTTGTGACTTACATCTTCCTTTTGAAATTGCACATAAGATCAATTTTGTAAGAACACTATCCAAAAATAAAAACAGCCTCTGGCTTGAATCATTTTTTTAAAACCCAAAACGGATCTGTAATAAAATAAAAAACAATCCAAGATGAGAATTCTTATACACATCTGTTAATAACCAATAATTGTTTTCGCCTGCGATCATTCATTTTCTCACCTACAGTAAACTTAATATATTGGCATTACGACATTGTTCACGAATAAAATTGTTGACAGTCCCATAAAATAGGAACAAAATGAGGCTGCAATGTACTGGACAAATCAAGCTGAAAAACGTTCGAAAAAATAAGAACAGTCAGCCTTAGTTCCGATTGTGTGTTTACAGATAGTTAACAGTTGTTTGTTTTTGTTTAGATCTTATCGAAGAACACGTGAAGTTGTTAAACGAATTAGTACCTCAGTGGTTAACAATCGCAACGGTTCGAAAATGCCCTTACGTGAAACTGTCGAAAAATTACGACATAAATAACGTCATTAACGAGTTGTCGAAAATTTTAAAAGAAGAACAGTCAAAATAACGGTTTTTATATCATTTTTTTTTTAAATTAATTTTAACTGTTTTTATTAATCCACTCAGTGTTACTGAGTTTTTATCTTGTAAGTAATCTATTGTAATATTTATTAATGTTAATAGAAGACTGTAATTGTATATGCTTTATATTGTTCACACTCACTACCTCGCACTATCCTATTCGAGCAAAAAGGTTTTTCGGACATCCGATGATGCGCCAGGCTTCTTTTTTACCTGCCAGGCAAGTGCAGGAATAAGGACGCACGCGCGAAATACACGTTTTTTATCAGCAACGCAAGGTGCTTGAGACAAAATACAAGCAACACAATGAGCCTCAACCAAAATTTCGTGCTGCTTCTAAAAAAGTATGCAAAACTGGAATAGGGGGAATTTCGAATTTGAGTAAAAAAAGCCAGAACTTTGTGGCTTTTAATTAAGATCGCATACTTAAAAAATATATTTGTATACGCCTTGTTTAAAATTTTTTGCACAACTTGCACTAATCAAGTGGGCTAACAGTTTTAAGTGAGAAAACGAAATTATAGCCATCTGCCACTTAATCGGATCGTTCGGGTAAAGAGTAAATAGCTTTCATTTTCTCACTAACATTTTATATAAACAAAAAACATTTTTTTCACGAAAACTCTGGAACGAAGACCTTGTAAATTGTAAAAAGAAAACAGAATATAAAATAAAGAACAGCAGATAAGAATGGGTATTACAGATTGTTGGTCGTTGGTATATCAAACATTGATATGTTACTTATTTACAAGTTTTAATTTTGTATCCAGTAAAACATGGGGTCTTTTCGCTTTCTGAGCCCCTACCTAGGATAAAAGTTAATTATATCTAGCGGATAACTTAATTTTATTTTTACATGGTATGCTAAAGGTTTTTTCGCTTTAAACTCCGTAGTTTGATAGCCTTTTCATTATTTTACAACTTTTTCTCGTTATATGTTCTTATATGTACTTTTTTTACAGTCACTTCACTGGTATGAACGATGAAGGTGGCCGTTATTTTGTATAGCTCTAGTTCGATGGTATAATATTTAACCGACATTGTCTATGCTTATGCATGGTTGCCAGGTTCCTTATTTCATTCTTCTCCATGCACCAGCCATCCTCGTCCCCTAGTGCTTACTTGACGGCTAAACGAGTTTTTTCGCCGCCGGCCTCGATGTCAAAAAGACAAAAGCCCCTGGGAACGAGGTTGTGCACCAGCAGCAAACACTAAAAGAAGAAGATAGAAGTTTTTAAATTAGATTGTAAAACTTGAGTATATCTTGCGATACCCTTTAAAATAAAGCAAAAAATGCAACCTCGTCCCCAGCGGTCTTTTTCTCTTTCGGACAACCTCGCCCGAGATTGTCAGAAAGAGAAAAAAGAGTCCTGTGGACGAGAATGCGAAAAACGAATTTTTTTATGGGCGACCCTCTAATTAGAGCCTCTATCGACACAGCCCCCATAAAAGTAAATTTAAGACTGTCGCTTATTTTAGCGATATTCTATTAACTTTCTGTTAGTTAATTACTTTCTCTTCTATGCATTAAGTTATTCTTATTTTTAAATATTTAACGATGGAACACTGATGATCCAACTTTTATAGTTTAAAAGTTTCACCGCGGTAAAAAGCCATATGAACATCTCTCGTTTGCCGCTATGTTGTACTTACACCCTCCACAAACGCCAACGACTTTAGAATGATATCTTTAGTGTTACCAATATAGAATTAGAAATTACACCTCCTTTCTGCCTAGAATAATATTAGTTTTGAAACATCTGATCATTTTAAAAAACCGCCTTCTTTTAGGGCGTTGTGTGTCAACTATGTGACTAAATTAAAAAATCACAATAATAATAAATCAGACAAAAATTTTAACATAAATTCTGCCTAACCTTTATCGCTCCCTAAGGTTATAGTTATCAGAGCCTGATGAAGGAAGATCAAATTTTGCAAAACCTCCAGGTTGGAGAGGTTAAGTATGTCCGATCTGTTTTTGTCCTCATTTCGCAGTTTTAAAAAATATTTTCTGACAATAAATATTTTTGCAGAAGAAAAGGACAGAGGGCATATGTGATTGCATTTCACGGTTTGCACGTAAGGTTTTTGTCGAGATCAATTCATTTCGTTACCATGAATGCAACTACTTTATAGCCCCCCTTCTTGTTTCTCATTCTATCGTGAGAGCAAGGACATATAAACAACTTTCTGTTCTTTATAAAACATTGTGGTTGTAGATCGGTTTACTACAGTCCACAAAACGACATTTGAATAAACTGAGGCCCGAACAACTGACGTTTACTGAAATCGAACAATGAGAATTTTATTTTGCGAAAGATTTGAAAACAGAAATTAATGATGACAAAGAAAAGCAGAATGCACTTACCTGCGATAATATTTATTGAAATAGTTAGCTATATTAATATTTGCTCTAATTTCATATATTCATTGCACTGGAGTTTAAAAACAGAAACCAATTGGTTTAAAAACGGGCACATTCTTAAAATAAAATACTAATGAAGGGTATTGAACGAAATATTTCACACATAAAAATCATAGGGTCACGAATGTCTCTTTTCTGATAAAGTATATCTTAAAATTCGAAGCATGTAAAATAAATCTTGTCTTTTATATTTCGCATTATACAACTATTAAATACTTTCATTCAAATTTTTGTTAATACTTCCTATAGTTTTTAATATTTCTTAAATAGTTTACATTCAACAGCACGCGTGTGATTTTATTATCATTAGTGATATGTCCTGTTCTATTTAATTAATTTGATGTTCAAAAGTTCATCCAGAAAGGTTGATCTAGTAAATTGGCCATGAAGAGAAACAGTATCCGTCGATCGTCAAGAAGAATTTCAAGAGAATTTGGCGATGTTTTGAGAGATGTTCATATTTTTTACAGTGAAGCTGTAAAAGACGAGGACTTAGAAGAAGATAAAGGCAAGATTTTAAATTATAGCAGGAATCAAAATCATTGGAATCAAAGAAAACCAACAAAGCGAAAGAGAAGGAGCGACGTAAGTTAGATTTAGATGCGTTTTAATCTCAGTGATGGAGTGTCAAGTATATTGTGAGGTGTGACAATACTAAATTTAATGTTTTTGGTAATAAAGTGGAAACGTAATTCCTATCACGCTTCAGTCGCTTTCTTCCGGCAAACTAAAAACAAACAAACAAGCAAACGATGTGTTCGATTACTCTGTTTTAATTTAAAGAAGAACAAAGTCTTTTTCAAAAAGAGTTTTGAATGTGATACATGTATTATTCAAACTTTTTGCGGTTCAGAAAAGATATCATATTCATTACTTTTATTTCTTTTGCACCCAGGGAGCCGACTTAAAATTAAAGTAACAATCTTAAACCAACTTTTACTAGGTATCTTTTACTCGTTGCTATGAAACTTTTGTACAGCAAAATACAGGGGACAAGGCATGGGAGAGCGGCGAAGTGCTTTTCAACGTTCTTCACCGCGCGCGCACCGTGTTTTGGCCCGTAAATGCATGCCCGCCCCTGCTGACTTTCGCGCTGGAACTCTGTGCAGCAGTTCTTTTATCTTGCCGCATTCAAAACAAATCAGAGACAAAATGGCTGAGAATCTCGAGGTTGGCACAGTTTAATGTCAGCAGATTATGGAGTTTTAACGTTGAATTGTTTGCATTTTGCTGCGTGAAGAGGCACTAAAATGGAGGTAATAACTTTCTGGAATATAACTTTAGTTTATTTTTATGGTAAAAAACATGACATATTACACTGATTGTTAAAAGTTTAACTTTTAGAAATTTTTCAATTTCCTGGGCCAACAGGTAATGACCTATTATAGAAATTATACACATTATCTTGTGTGTGAGGTGATAGAAGGTAACCACTCTTCTGCAGACCTGTCAAGTCTCACACAATTTTTTTAAAGCACACACATTTTAAACCTCCTGTGTGTGAGAATTTTATTATTATTATTACTATTAATTACCCAGAATAGTCTCTTCAGTTCCTATTTGTTCTGTTATCAATGAGGGTCCTTCGAATTGACAATTGACTAAGTTCCTATTCTCATGCTAAGCGCTAGGCAGAAAGGGCTGATTCACACTTTTATAGTCTCTGGGCATGACTCAACCAGGCATTGAACCCACAACCTTCAGCATGACCTTCAGTAAAATCAAGTAAACAAGGAGAGTAATTGGTGGAGTTGGGTTGGGTGGAGAGAGATAATGTCTTAACTCATGTGCGTGTTCCTAATATAAATTCACCTTTCTCCACTACTTCCAAAGCTGCTCTCCTGTAGAGTGATCCTCATATCAACTAATCCTTTCATTCACATCCAGAGCTCCTCTCCTGTGATTTCTATTTTATTATCTCTACTAAAGTTTACAAGAACCTATTCTTTATAAGCTCTAGTTTCTTTTGCATCTCACACCTGTTGTTAACCTCGTGTTGCCCCTGTGGTGACTCTCACCAGATACCTAGCTGCAAGTATCTGCCTCCTCAAAGCGACAATTTAAAGCAGCAGTTGGGAAGCCAAATCAAACTTTGTTTAACTCAATAAAAAAATAAGTAGATTTAATATGAAAAAAAGTTATATAGTATATACAAATCTTCTTATTTTTAGAGGACTAAAAGGTTTTGCTAAATTATGCTTTCTAGGACAGCTGCAAATTAGACCATATCATACTCTATAAGCAATATCAGTGATCTATCTCTCTTAATTATGTTATCAGCATGTTTTTGTTGTTGGTCGCTCATTCATTGCATAAAAGATTATGCAACTATCATGGTTGTTGAGATTCAATTTGCTGTAAGGAGATGCTTGCTTAACTATAGCCTATGGAATCTCCTAACTAAACCACTATCCTAATCAGGCATCATAGTCTAATTTGAAGGTGACTGTTATGCAAAATTATGACACCATCTGGTAGATCTAAAACATGTATAATTGTTGTCAACATTTATTGTAACAAATAGATGTATTTTAAATTATATACTTTTTACTTTTAATTCATATACGTGGATAAGATATTTACAAAACATACATATATACATTGGTTAAATGGTTTCCTCTTGACGGCGATTCAACATGGGCGAGTGAATGTTACCATAGCCCCGGGTTAACCCAAGCCATGTGAGAAAAATTGGGGAGATGGCACAATGTCCAATCCATATTTTGTACTGATTTGAGATACAACTAATAAAATATGGGTAAACACCACTGAAAGTGGGTTTATGAAAAACACTGATGAAGATCTTAATATATTTTGTACTATTAAATTACGTTTATTAAATCACATTTGTAAACGATACGTGATCTATGGGGTGGATCATAGAAATAAGGGTGTTTTTTAATGTGAAATGCCTGTAAATAGTAAAAGTTGTTTATAACCTGTAGAGATTTTTTCTATCACAAACTTCAAACCATTTGTAAGTAGCCTTGTTACAACTCAATTTGAAATTGTATCCAAGTCTGTTTTCAAAAAAAAAAAGTTTCATATTCACAAATTTTCATTGGTTTTTAAGATAACATTTGTTTTAATGAATTTGTTTTAAGTCGTATGGAACTTTTCTGATTTGTCTATTTCTGATTGTTTAACATAGCATAAATCGTTCCATATTTATTTTGATAGTTTGTTTCACAATCGTTTCAGGGTAAAGAATAAAAATATTTTTATCAATCAAGTAACTGAATTGACATTCACATGGAAAAAGAACGTGCTTATAAAAATATATTTAACAACAACTACTTTTCAAAATTGTTTTTTACCCCAATTAAAAAGAAAATTAAAATAGTAGAATCAATAGTAGTTGAGTTGAGTTGCACTATTTTTATATAACAAAATATGGCGATTTTTAGGCTTGAAGAGACGCATCGTCTTCATTTTATGATGGAAATGCAGGGATATTTTAGCTGCGAAAAGATGTATTCATTTGACAACGATTTGACAATGGTTTCAAATTGTTTTCAAATAGTTTTGAAATTATTTCCTTTATCCCAGACTATGTAGAATCAGCCTTTCTAATTCACGTTGGCACACAGAAAATGCTGAGGTAAATACTGAGGCAATTTAAAAGAAAAAGGTTCAAATTTAAAAGCAATTTGCCAACGTCAGACACTGAAATTAATGTTTATGTCACCTTTGCTGACGTGAAATTGTGGATTTTCAAAGCAAATCAAAAAATCGAAAATTCATGTCGGCAAAAATGGCTAAATGCCATAATAAGGGTTTGTGTCTGCAAAAATTGCTGACGAGAAAAAAAATGAATTAGAAAGGCTGTAAAATCGTATATGCTGCAATCAGACAGGTTGCGTATTGCCTTTGACCAGACCAACAATCGTACTCCTTAAGCAGCCAAGCTTGCACAACGAATCTTATAACAGGAACAACAAATTTTCGACCCAAACAATCATTAAGGGATCGTCTCAAAATGTTCGTACGTAGTTCGTATAATTCGTATCAAAAACTTCGTATCGATTTATTAAATCTTTCGTATTATTTTATTTTTAATACGAACTTTTTCGTATCATCAAAATTACAAGTTCGTATAAAGTTTGTATCATTTAAAATAAAGTTCGTATGTAGTTCGTATCATTTCAAAAAAGTTCGTATAAAAATTTGCTTATACAAAGTTCGTTTATTAGGTATAATTGGATTATTATCTATAGTCTTTATATTGAATTTTTTTCAACAATTATAAAGTTTGTTTCGTTATACGAACTTCGTTTATTTTAATTGGACTTATTATCTAAGGTCTTTAGGGATCGTCTCCACGGCATCGTAGAAAGCGAAAATATCGCCATAGATCGTTTAAAAATCATGAAAACAGGATTTTAGAAAGCGAAAGATCGCTGTGGAACGTTTGAAATTCATGAAAACGGGATTGTAGAAAACCAAAAGATCGCCGTAGATCGTTTAAAAATCATGAAAACAGGATCGTAGAAAACGAAAAGATCGCTGTAGATCGTTTAAAAATCATGAAAACGGCATCGTAGAAAGCAAAAAGATCGCCGTAGATTGTGTAGATTGAACCTACGAATACGCAATTTTGCTAGTCTTTTCAAAGAAGTCAACCTCGTATATTTTACTTCTTTTATTTCTGGTTTCGTATTGAAATAATTATGCGCAATTACGCCGGTACTTTTTAAGTTCGTTTTAAGTTCGTATAGCAATTTACTTAGTTTATGAGCAATTACGCCGGTACTTTTGAAGTTCGTCTTAAGTTCGTATAGCAATTTACTTAGTTTAAAGTTCGTGCCATTTCTTTTCGTATTTTAAAAAAACTTTGTTTAAGTTCGTATCATGTATTAGAAAAGTTCGTATAAACTTCGTTTATATTTTTTATTTTAAACGAAGTGGTTTCAGATTGAAATAATTATGCGCAATTACGCCGGTACTTTTGAAGTTCATTTCAAGATCGTATAGCAATTTACTTTGTTCAAAGTTCGTATCATTTCATTTTGCATGATAAAAAAACTTTGTTTAAGTTCGTATCATGTATTAAAAAAGTTTGTATAACCTTTGTTTATATATTTTTTCTTCGTAACGTTCGTATAACTATACGAAAAAAACATACAAACATTTTGAGACGATCCCTAAGGTACCTTGTGATTCCTCAATCACACAGTTTCCTGACCAAATTTGGTACTATGTTTTCTATTATTTTCCAGATATAAATTGTCATCAACGTTCTCTTCTTCTCTCTAGAGAATGCAGTTGTGTTTTTAGTACATCCCACTTATAAATTATATTTAAATCACTTTGGAGTTTAAAGGTGTCCATGAGATCATTAATCTCTTCCTGTATTTGTTTGTCATCTGGATAACAAAGAATATTTTATGTTCTAAATGATGTCACCAACCATGATTAATTAAAGCAGTGGACTAATAACAGTGGAACCATTAATTTAACGTTAGCAGGTTTAGATTTTACACCAGTGATGTAAACATATTGTATTCTGTCTTTAAGGCATGATTAAATCCACTTTATTTAGAAAAGATAGGATTGTATCATAGTGGGTCAGTAGCTGAGATAAACAGGGACAACCTTCTCCAAATCTATGCTTCAAGTTGTTAAAAAGATTGCTCTGTATATACTATATAGATAATCGACTATCTTATTTTTTATGTATTTTTTTAAATATCTTAATGACATGTGAAGTCAGGACAACTGGTTGATAGTTGCTTATGTTGCCTTTGTTGCCTTTTTTATAGATAGGTGCAATATCTCCAGTCCTCAAAAGCAGAGTACACCTGTATTAACACATTTTGACCAAAACATAAGAGATGGAGTTGAGATAGTACTCTTATTGTTTTGAATTTTTTTTTGTAAGTTTTCTACTTTTTCTCATTAAGATGGTGCTATTCCCTTGGAAGAGCGAGTGCTTTTTGGGTGGTTTCCTTGATGATAAATTGTTAGCAATAACATGTAAACGTTGCTTGAGGAAAATTTTGTATTGTTCTTCTGGGTTTGATTAATGTGTGTCAAGTTCTTGCCAATTGATGTCAGTCAATTTATTTTGATTTTGTCGCTATGTAAGTTGTATTGGTCGAATTCGCTTTTTAAATTCTTGATATCAATGATAAAGAGATCTGAGTTAATGGTTGATGTAATTAAAAATTGAGTCTGTGTTGTTAATTAGTAAAAAGTCAAGAACAGTGTGTGGGCTTGTGAATAATTTGGTTTATGCTTGATGTGTGAAAAAATCAGACAAAATCAGACAAAACGTGTAAAAGTTGTTTGTTGCAGCTGGCTGCTGGTTTAGATGTATCATCTGGTAGTGTATAATAAGGTATATTAAAGTCACCACATTACGTATATATATCAGGGGTGCAGCCTTGGAAATAAAAATCTTTGCTTGAATGGAAGAGGTAGGTTCTATGAATTTGGGAGAATCTGATTTGTGGGTAATAATGTACGATATCTTTTTTAAATAAGTTTTTTGAGAAAACCATCAATACCTCATTAACACCATTGAAAAACTCAAGCAAAGGTTCGGAAAATGGTGCTATATATATCATCACGGATGTATAGAGCAACACCTCCACTTAATGATTCGTACTTTGATTTTGCACAGTCCCTGTGGTCTCTAAAAAGTTTGCGATTTTCTATTTCTAATTTTGCCTCCTTGTGGTTTTCAGTTAGCCAGGTCTCTGTTAGACCAAGGAAGAGATATTTTGAGGTATTCACGATGTCCTTTAAATATGGTATTGAGGGTCTTGTTTGAAATTTGAAAGCACAGCACAGAAGCGACATATGTGGATGTTGAGTTTGTAAGTTTGATCCTTTGTGGTATTGGAGAGGTCTTAGTCCATGTCTGCATTTGCCTGTCAAGTAAAATCTACAAATGTAATCGCCTTGTTTTTCAGTAGATTCAACTTTGTCCTTTATGTTGTTCCTTTATGTTGTTCAAATCCATTGCCATCGCAAGTTCTACCAGCATATTCATTGCAACTCTGATTAGGTTCTTTGTTAATGATCACATTTGGTGTTAGAGGTGAAGCAAGTAGCCTTCTTGGCGTTTGATTTGATATCTGCTTAACGTTGCTGGTCTTTTTAGGTTCCACCTTGTTTTGAATTAGAACGTTCCCTTATGGTCATTTATATTTTATGAAAAATCTGGGGTGAAAAAAGTTTATTATGTCATGGATGAGATCTTCCATGCAATCTTTGATGAATCAGATATAAAATTAGAGGAAGACACTGATATTTATTTTTATTGAGAATATGAAAGTGATGATAAAACCTTTAATTTTTTTTTTAATTGTTACTTCCATCAAGGCAGAAACCAATACTAGGCAGGAATCTATACAGAGAAAAACAGAATTACAGAGACAGAGGAAGATGATAATTGACATTACACTTAAACGCCTAGAGATCATATTCAAAGGAAAAGCAACTGCAAAGTTCTACAGATGAGTAGTGTGATGGAAAAAGCTTGACAAGTAAAATTTTTATGAAAATTAGGAACCTGAATCTTCAAAAGATAATAGTTGAACAAGAGCTGAGTTTTCTGTGAGAATAACTTAATTGAAGTTGTCAATTTATGTAATTCATCAGAGCAGTATCCATGCAAGTAATTATAACAATAAATCAATATTTCTCCGATTAAAGCCCACCAAGTTAACTAAACGTTACTGAATTAGTTCAAGTAGATAGAGACAATGAGCAGATGCCCAAGCCAAGAGGTGGCTGCACTCAAGACATGGCCGAATAGTAGCCTTATAGATGTAAATGATACTTTTGAGCAAACGGAAGTGACAAACTCAATAAAGAGGTAGGATAGGGCTTCATAGTAGCAGATTTAGTGATGGAGTCAATATAAAGATTCCAAGTGAAACTCTTCGAGAATAGACCTAATGGACTAATATATCACTACCATTCACAAGAACAGAGGGAAGCATGGGATCCTTAAAGCGATTTATAGAGAAGCTTAGTCTAAGCATTAAAACTAACCTAATTTCTGTCTAATTTTTATTGGTATATAAATTTTACAATTTATACAAACCTTTACTAAATAGGACTTGTAAATTTGATGTAATTATAATTCAAATAAATATTTTCTTTAACTTCGATTTGGTGACACTGATGTGTACCCAATTGACAATGTTAGCAAAGCCATTATTTTTTATTTTTAGTACAAAAAGTTTTTTTTTAAAATAGCATGTAAATAATACTCTATAATTATCTGTGATGTATTTGTGACACTAAAGAACCAATACATATACTTTAAAACTGGATAAATTCTTATTAAAATATATGATAAATATTATAAATTGTAATTATTATAGGGTTAATATTATTAATATTATTATTAGATATTATCTTATAAACATAATCCCCTGTTTTTTTACAATCTTCCGTTTGGGTTAATCTCTTTAGAAATCTTCTTGTAATAATAGTATTGTTATTTTCTGTTATTATAAAACATGTTTATCAACAATACCGTAAACAACTATCCTGTGAGGTATACTGCATGAAATTATTATGTGTTTTTTAACTAATTAAGGTCAATATTTTTTTTAAAAGCTGATCAGAATTAAACGTAGTTATAAAATAATATTTATATACATAATAGAGTATGAAGTCTTGATTAACAATAATGAGAACATAATATAAATTTAATATAAACACTAGAGAGAGAATTAATGGTGAAGATGGCTATTAGTATTAGTACTGAGTCTTGAAAAGTAGTTGGTTGGGTCTTTAAGGTCCTATTATATAGATGATAATTTTAAGTTATAACAATTTATCAAAAGTTACCCAGGAGAAAAATGCGTTTTTGGCTAAAATGGATTTTCAAAATGTTTGTTCTACATATTTCTTGAGTTACGAGATGAAGTCAAATGAGGTGAGTTTTCTTGAAAATTGTCTTCCCTTGAATGGGTGAATCCCCTTCAAAAACATATATATTAATAAAAGATAAGTCATCATCCACCATTGTATAAATATAATAAATCATTTTGCTTGTGCTTGGAGTTAAAGTAAACAAAAAAAACTTAACAGTATACTGTTGTAACTCTGCATTATTTTCTAAAGACATTACACGGGGTTTCAAAGTGAATGTAGACACACTATAGAGCTAATTTGGAAGTATGTGCCTAGAAAATATTCTGTATAAATTGTAAGCTCTTTTCTAGAATAAGCTAGCAGTATAAATTTTTATCTAGACTTTATCTATAGAAATTATAAAATCTATTTCAAAGCATCTGAATTAAATGATTCCCTTGCCACCAACTTATATCATTTTTGGACCATCTTTTAAACATGTACACAAAATATAAAAAACTTGATGCCTCCCCATGGAACCCAAGTTATAACGGTGGTTATGAAGAGTTTTTTTAGAAACTCTTCATAACCACCATAAAACAGTCTTGCTCAAACGTTTTAGTATGTGCATGTGTATAAAATTTGAATTTCAGTGGATTCTATAATAGTGGATAATTATATAAATGACCAAAAAATTGAAGGTGTTCAACAACTGCGGTATATATGTGACATTTAAAATCTATTCACTATTATTAAATCTCTCACCGAGTCCTTTTGAGGGGTGCCAAATAAAAACATAGAACATAGGAATTTGAATTTTTAAAAGTCACAATTTGCATTATTCTATGTTTATAACCGTTGAAACAAAACGTCCAAAAAAATAAACATGTGCAGCAATAAAAAAATAATAATAAAAGAGAAAAAAAAGCCCTGGGATTGAGGTTGCTCACAATCTGCGTTATATTTATACCCGCTGAAACAGAACGCTTAAAAATATAAGCATAAGCAGGTCCAACAACAAATAAAAATGCAAAAGGTCTAACAAAATGTTCCTAATTATTTAATAATGCTGATTGTAAGATTCGCACTGCTGTATTGTTTGCTTTTTGATGGTATATTTGTTCTATGAATTACATGAGAAATACAGTGGATTTAAAATTTCGTAGTAGTGCTCCTTCCTGTTCCGTACAGGTTTAAACCTTTTAGAGAAAACCCAATTCCCAGTTTTGTTTATAATAGTTTGAGTTTTTAATTAACTCATTTAACTCAATGCAACCACTTCTATATCACATCTGTTTTCAGTTTGGTCAGCAGTTTGTGTAATTTTTTACATTTTTTATTTATATTTAGTTTTAACCGTAATCTGTTAAGAATGCCGGATTTCCTACAATTCCTTAAGAAGCACAAGATAACTCCCATGAAAATACAGAATCTTTCTGTAGATAGTTTTAAAGAACCAATAATATTTCTGTTAATTATTGAAACCTATCCGTTCTGAAATAAAAAAGAAGAAACATGCATATTTTTTTTGTGAAATTTTTAAACTTGTACGTCTTGCTATGAATGTTGTGCTTATTTTGTATCTTATGTCATTTGCGATTTATAGTTTAATAAAGAATCGGTTTGTAATGTTTTAAAGTTTGAAATCTAATGTATGGAAGGCTTTAGTGTTTATAAAATTTCCTAACCTATTTTAATAAAGCCTTGTTTGTATGTGTTGTTCTTATTCCAGACATTTCCCATTATGTCCTTTTCAATTCATGATTATGATTTAATAAAAGATTTGTTTGGAATGTTTCAATGTTTAGAGTGTCTCAATGTGTATTTAAGATTGCTAATCCATTTGAAATTTTGATTTAAGCTGGGTTGCCATACCAGCTCTATTAATTAACCATTGCTTTTATTATATCGTTGTAATTAAACATTAAAATTTTAATAAGAAAGTTATAAGAAAGATGAACTATTCATCATAAAATATGGCTGTCAGGGTGAGACTTAATTTTTTAAAACACAAACAAGTTATTTGCTACCTGTGAACATTAGTAGAAAAGGTTGTAGAATTCAGTATGATATTCAAGTAGTATTTATTTATGGCACTATTGCACCAAGGATACACTTGTGTCTTGCGTTTGTTTTTATGGCTTACCTGTAAATATTTCTTTTGATAATATAATCATGTCACAGCAGTTGAAAAGTCAATAAATTATCTTTGATGCAGAAACTATTGTATCATGTAGTTAGGAACAATTTATTTATTTCCCTGTGTACTTTACTGCAAGGGGCAAGTATTTAATTTTAATTTTCTTGAAACTAACTCACTCCACATTTAATTGTCTCTTTTAAAACATTTTAAAGCTATTTCTATATATATCTTCAGAGTGTCAGAAGTTTTAATGTTACAAAGAGTTAAGATGATGTATATATATATATAAAAGTTGTAAATAAGTTTGAAAACTCGAACATGAATAGTACGCATATTATAAAGCACAAAAATTTGGTATGTAAATTTGGTTTAGAACCCAATTTCTGAATTATTTCTGCATAATTTTAACCTTTATTTTTTGACTTTTAGAGCTTAAAGAATTTTTGTGTTTACACATTTGTTTTTGCTCACATAGAAACCAAAAATTCGGAGAATGTGGGAATAAAACTTTGAAATAATGCTAATAACATTAATGTAATTAAAATGTCATTAATGAGTTTTTTCAAATTTAATCAGGTCTGTTAAAAGAGAAAACTAATGTCTATATTTGTATTTGGAAAACATTTGTATGTATTTGTATGTAACTGTGGCTTTTATATTTTTTAAAAAGGACTTTTTTAGTATTTTGAATTTTAAAGGATTTATTGTTTCTGTTAAATTCAATGCTATTATTGACTAGCTGTTTAATAATGAGTTTCATTTGGTTCGTTGCACACAGCCAACAATATAATTTTTTACACAAATATAAATATCTCACTGTAAAGCATGACTTCTGACATCTTTGTCTCAAATGACTGCCTTAATTTTACTATTTACTTTTACTATTTTTCTATTTTACTAAAACTCTTACTTCAAATTTAATAAAGTGTAATCCCAAATGGGAATTTCATCAAGGTGGTCTTAGGTATTATTGAAATCTTATATCTTCACAACTTGTAGTGATTATAATTAGCTTCTCTAATAAATTGGGAAATTTGGGATAAATTTCATTTGGGAAATAGCCTTCACCGGCAACTAAAAACACTGGATTACACCCTGTCAAGAAAACTCCTCTTTCCCGATATTGTTGACCGTTGAATAAAATTTCATGCTCTTCATACCTTATTGCATAACTTTTAGCGTCAATAAAAACTGTGACTTCAAGTTATACCACGTTTATCAAGCTTTTTGGTGAAGTTGCATTGCTTTCTGTTTGAATAAAAAAGTGGCATAATATGCAACCAGATACAGACTTTAAATATGTATTTTTTGAATCCTAACCATTGAAGCTTTTTTTTTTCTTATTTTTTCTTATTTTTCCCTAACGTCCAGAGGGTTAGAATACTTATAAATGTAATCATAACTTGAAATGCACAAAGGTGCTTTTCTTTTCATGTTTTTTGTGAGCAGTTTTTTACCTCACATAATCACCAATAACATCAATTCGAATGACGTTGAAGAAGGATGTAGATGTCGATGTTAATGTGATAATTTTTCAACTAAAATCTGCTGTTTCATTTTTTTTAAGAATGTTTGTTTTTTATTTTGTTTCCATGACAGACTTTCCTGATACTAAAATTTATATATAAATAAGCATCTCTCTCTTTTAATCTCTCCATCCATCAAACCTAGCATTTTTAAAAACTTTCCTTGGTGTATGAAAAATTGTTGCAATGTTTTGTAATTTTACTTTAGGAAGAAGACTGGCAGGTTATCTGTGAACATTCTCTATTTGCAAATCGATTACACCAGCTTGAAGAGATATGCCATTCACAATATAATGGTGTTGCTACAGATTTTATCAATCATTATTTACGACCTGTTGTCGAGTTATTAGATACAATCCGGTCAAAATGCGAGGTGAGCTTACCAAAGTATTGTTATTCTTATTATGCAGTTTTAATTTATTTTATTAAAACATGATTATCATGTTCTACATCCACTGTATCTAGCAACAGGTCATGGTTTCAAGTCCTATTTCCTGAATAGACTGGCTGATGACGTCATCAAAGAACCTTTACAGCTTTAAATATCAATTTCTCTGTTTACCAAAATGTTTTAATCCTGTTATCTATATATTAATACGCCTTGTGTGTGTGTGCGCACGGTGAGGCCATGTCACACAAATCACAGGTCACTTTCTTACGACGTGGCATTACGCTAAAATTTACCAAGTTAAAAAAACGCAAATCAGGGGGTTACTATTTAAATATTTAATTCTCTTTTCTTATTACTTTAAAAAATAAAACTCTTTTTCTTTATTTTATTAAAGCTAATTTTTATTTTATTTTTATATTTATTTGTTTTTTTGTTTTAAATGCCCCATTGGTCGTTATAGATAGAATAATTTAATTTTATCCCCGGTTTACCATGTGCGCGTCGTATCTCACGGAAACAAAGTTTATCAACTGAAAAATGAAAACCACAGCGAAGAAAGTTGTCTCTTTTTCAAAGTAATCCTGAAAAAAGTTATTTCAAACAATGTTTACTCATCACGGGGTTAGATTAAATCTTATTTGTTTCTTCGATCATTTTTGTGTTCTGGGACCGAGGTTGCTTTCTTTTAAAACAAAACTATCGAATTCGAATGATAATTCGAATCTAAAATGTAAAAAACAAAACTGTTGTTGTAGAGCGACTGTTGTTGTCGAGCAAGAATAAAAAAAGTTTATGTTGTCAGAACTATTTGTTATAAAGAAGAAAAACGTACGATGATATAACGCCAAAAAGAGAACTGATTGGAAATGTATCAGACAATTGTAGCTAGCTATACATTTTCAATTTGTTTTCTTTGGGATGAAGCGAAGTTTAAATCGAAGTAAAAAACTGATTGGACTTTTATCCAGAGAACGCTAGCTACTACTGAGAAAGCGAAAGAAAAACAGGTGTGTTGTTTAGATTATCTGGTAGAGAAATGAATTTAGGTGAATAACGTTTTTAAGCCGTTTACACGCTTCCAGCTAAACTTTCCTTAAATATGAAGTTAAATATGTTTTGTCTTCAGCCTGAACATATTTAACATTTTTTTTGTAAGAATATACTCAGGGTCAGTTAAAGATATCTTAAGAATATGTGCAACCTCGATTGTTTGTTCTAAATAAATATAAAAAGAATTTGCCAATAGCTATAGGAACTTATAGCAAGCTTTATTTTATTAAGGCATTATATATTTTCAGGACATAGACATGCTAAGAATATAATTAAGAATAACGAGGATAGTATTTGTCAAGAAAGTTAAGAACATTTTTTGTAAGAATATATATACTTTAAACAATGGGTCAGAAGTTCAGAATATTCTAAGAATATGTCTAACCTTGATTGTTAGTTCTAAATATAAAAAAATTGCCAATAGCTATAGCAATATATAGCAAGCTTTATTTTATTGAGGCATTATATATTTTTAGGCCATGAGGATAGTATTTGTCAAGAAAGTTAAGAACTTTTTTTTGTAAGAATATACTCTAAACAATGGGTCAGAATATCCTAAGAATATGTCTAAGCTTGATTGTTTGTTCTAATATAAAAATTTGTATGATGCACAAATTTAATTAGAAGTTTACTTTTTTATTGCGTATATATCTCACAAACTGAACCCTTTTCTCTCCAAAGCAATGGGCAAGTACACCAGGGAAAGTTAAGAACATGAAGGTTGAAACGGAAAACAAACACTATTCTTATAAAATACAGCGTGTATATAGTAGAGAAGAATTTATATAAAATGTAAAAAGTAATTTTTCCGTTGTTACTGTTTTTAACGCTACGAAGTGGTTGATGTCGTTATAATAAACCTTAATGTAAACAAAGTTAAATCAATGTTTACATCTGTTACGTTACCGTTTGAAATATATTCGATTCTTATCATGCACGGCACGTTTGCGCATTGGGAGGGTTGCTGTATGCAATAGACTAAATAGCTAATTTGGTATGATGCATTAGAAACTGTACGTTGTGGAAATTTTGCAATAACCTTTTTTGTGTGACTTAACGATTTTTTCTAATGTCTGGTATACCATTTTCCCTGGTGTACTTCTGGCATGGCAAAGCAAGTATATAGTTTTAGCAGATTTAGCTTTTTACATAACCGTTGTTAGACACCTTCGATTCTGTTAGACCTTTTGCATTTTTATTTTATTTTTATTTTGTTGTTGGACCTGCTTATATTTTTAAACGTTCTGTATAATGCAGATTGTGAGCAACCTCAATCCCAGGGCTTTTTCTCTTTTCTCTTTTTTTGACGTCTTTATTTTTTTTGACGTTTTGTTTCAGCGGTTATAGATATAGAATAATGCAAATTGTGACTTTTAAAAATTCAAATTACTGTGTTCTATGATTTTATTTGGCACCCATCATATGGACTCGATGAGAGATTCAGTGGATTCTTCCACGGGACTTTGGCTAGTACATACATTAATTTTGTACATTGTGGTGTCTTTGCTGACATCAGCAAAATTTTGAAACCCTTATATCTCCTAACTGTTTGTCAAAAGCACACAATGCTATACATTATTTTGACCAGTGTTTCAATCTCTTCACAGTAAACATCACAGGTTAAGAAATTTCTAAAAAAATATCCTATATTTTCTATTGTTTTGAGTGGATCCTTCCCAGGGCCTTAACAACATTACATAATATTACATGTTGTTTGTATTCCCTGATTTCTACTGTTAATCTGATTATATGAAACTTATCAATTTTTTCAGGATTTTCCAAGCACTTCTAGCAGAAAATCAAATCAAAAAGGCAAAATATTGAACAGAACTTTCTCAAGTGCAATTTCAATGGTGATTTCCCTGATTTTACAAATTTTCACATAAAAACTTTTATTTTCTGCAAAAATTTCTAAAAATATTATCCAACTTTGCCATAAATGCTGCCATAGCTGCTCTCATTTCAATTTTATTCACTTAAATAGCCTATACCCTGCATGATAATGATTCTGTAATTAATCTCTATAATAATACGCTAAGTGTGTCTGTGTGTCTGTCTGTAACAGGCAAAGTGGATGTGTTCATTTTCCTTTGATGTAGCCGAAAAACTTCTGTCTCAAATGTTAAATTTTCTGATGTTACGGCGCGACGTCAATAACATTACTTAACGTCAATATCCTATGTTAAATTAATGAAGCCATTACAGTGCACCTAAAACTTTGAGGCCAAATGACTTGGAAACGAGGTGGTGACGTCAATAATTTTTCACCGCGTGGGTAACTAGGGACCACCTAGGACCGACTTGGGCAATTTTTCCAAACCCGGGTCCCCAAATCCGTTTCGGAATGGACGGGTTGATGACGTCATCGAAAAACCTTAAAACCCTAATATCTCTGCAACTGTTTGTCAAAAGTACATGATCCTATACATTTTCTTGATCAGCGTTTCAAGATCTATCTATAAAAAAAAATTTGGGTTTTGACAGGCCATTGCTGACGTCAGCAAAATTTTTAAACCCTTATATCTCAATAATCGCTCATCAAAACCACGCGATCATATACATTTTCTTGATCAACAGTTTAAGCTCTCTACACAATAGATGCAACGTGAAAACAAGGTTCTAATTTTTTTTGTGTGGATGGATTGCTGACGTCATCAAAATTCAAATGACGCTTCTTTTTCATTTTTATCCTGCCTCAGTGGATTTTTCCACAGGCTTTATCGACTAGTTTATTTAATAATCCAATCGGAGGTTCTTGCAGGACAGGTGTTCAGAGGTTTTTTAATGCAACATTACTGCATTAGGCTTTTCAAAATTTCGTTTTTGATACTTTCATAATGAAATAGGCGTGTTTGAGCTGAACATTTTTTTGAGCAACAAGTCAAACTGAACCAACCAAAGTAAGGAAGATGCGCATAACGATTTTTCTTTAAAGTTTTCAGTATTATGGTAATGTCCTAACACCCACCCCATTCAAAGTTACATTATGTATACTTTGATTGGCAACAACATAGTTTTAAGATAAGAAGGTCTTTTATAGTTGATGAAAGAATGACATTTTTAACGATAATTGACAGTTGTTTAATTGTTTGACAAATGGTGACGCCACTATGTAAATCTCTTCTTAATTAATGCACTTGAAGTTTTTTTTCTTGTTACTTATCAACTATCGCAGAATATAATCTGAACAATAGGATATTTATTTGTTGTGTTTCATTTTTAATCTGCTTAATAAGTTGCATGTTTGAAATAAGTCAATCAATCATCTCATTCTGATGTTTATTTAGCCTGTTAGTTGTTATGCGTTCAGTTAAGCGAGTGACATTATTTGATGACTTCAATTTCTGCATGATTTTGCAAGCTACAAAGACCAATAACCACCTATAAAAGGGAATAAAACGGAAGTAATACTGAAGTTTGATTAGTTAACTAGTTATTATTCTCTATTGTAAAATTATTTGGCCTTGTACAAAAAGAAGTTGAAGTGCTTTGGAACCTTCACTAATAGAAGAAAAAAACATATCAACCAGTTTGGTTGCCGAAATCAGTCTTCCATTCAATGGGGTTTTATGTGTGAAATACAGCCTTACTATAATTATGCATCAGTCAAGTTTTTATTTGAAATGTGGGAGACGTATAGATGTTCAGCATTGTCTTTGGCAGTTACATTAGTTTCTTTTAAGGTGTGATTAACATTGTGATTAGGTATATTTAGTAAATAAAATTTACACTTTCACTTTCTTGAAAAAATTTTATCCTTCAAAATGAGATAGTTAAGTGTTTTTTAATGAATAACTTAAGGGAACCATTTATTTGTGTAGAATTTTTTTACAGAACTTATTTTTGCTGATGCATGGTCTTAAAATACTTTCCGGGAATAAATTTTTGCAAAAAGCTAGATTTTCCTAAAAATTGTTAAACTAATTTTTGTAGTTGTTGAAAATTCAGTAATACAAATAGAAATATATGCAAGAATAGAGAATGTTAGGAAAGAAACTATTGTGCATAATCAATTTTTTTGGAACTTAATTCTGCATAATCAAATCTGCAAAAAAGATCCACAAAAAGGTTTCGTAAAAATTTTGTTGCCAAAATTTCATTATAAGCTATTCTAACGATATATTACATCATTTACAGTATAAAAATATTAATACTCCTCTTTCACGGTAAATTTATATGTGCATAAAATAGTCTTGATAGTTTCAAAGACATCCTTTTGTCATCAGACATCATTTTCAACATCATTTTGTTACACTTACTTTGTTTCCAATGTCAATCTTGTTGACATGGCTTTTCTAATTGCAAATTATATTAAATAAAAGAATTACATAAAAATTGTACTCTCATTTAAAGTAATAATTACTGTTGCGGTTAGCACCAGAACCTCCCTTTGAGTACAGTTATTGTGTCTTATCTCCACCTGCTTCTGTATATGTAATTAGAAGAGAAAAAAAAAACACTACAGAGATTACAATGCTGTAAATTTTTTTAAGCATTACAGGAAACTTTCTTGCGCCTACCTTACCTTCCCCACCTAACCTTCCACCATAATGATTAAACAAACTTGTTTTGTTTGCGATTTAAATTTTTTTCTTGTTAGTGACAAATCTGAATGTTATTAATTTTTACCTGTTCTTTATTCATTTATATTCAAGTTTCTGCATGAGTTGATGTTTCAAGGCATATTTTGGTCATCTGTGTAGATTTATTTTTGGGGAATTTAAAGATCAGTGTATAACTTTTGGGTTACATATTGACAAATTCTTCCGAAATTATATTATATACATGGCAGTTGGGAAGCAGAAGAAAAATTGCAGATTACTTTCTTACCATTACACTCTAGTATCTTTGTTTATTTTACATATCTACAGCCTCCCTTTAAATGTTTGTAATGCATGTTTTAGTGAGGCTTTGAATCAGAAGAAGGCAGATAGTAATATAAAAATCTGAAGTTTCAACATTTACAGATTTTTTTATTATTTGTCTGCTAAAGGGAGATGCAAAATATAGTTAAAACTTATTAGTGCATTTGCTAATTTTTTTTCTGTTAAAGGACATCCGAAGCATAGCAGATAGTGCTAAAAAATTAAAGACTGGAGATTTGGGTAGAACATATGTTTGATTTTGTGAATTGCTTGTTTTTTTTTTTATTTCGAAAATAAGAACAAAACAGTTAAAAGGATGGAAGAAAAGAATTTTTTTTGTAAATTGATGGTCAATATTCCTCCCTAAGATGGTCTTATGACTGTATGTTTTATTATGCTTGTATGCAAGGTTGTCAACAGATCAGGCTCATCACTGAACTTTATTGGTAAATTTTTGGGGGGAAATCAGGAAAATCTTTTTTCAGCCAAAATTTATTTTGTGTTTTAGTTATGATTAATGTTTGAATGAAAAATGTTACTAAAGTCAATCAATGTGTAAACTTTTATCTCATCTGTTCGATTGAACTAAGCTAAAATGTCCTTTTCATAAAACGTTGTGACTCATTCAATTTTCATTTGTAACTTGTTGTTTTCAGAATATTGTTTGAGCCAAAATCTTGCTTAAAGTCCTGAGTGATGTTGATTTCATCACGAAGCTTAATTGTTCTTATTTTTTTTCACTATTATTTCTTTATGTCACCATATATGTCATGTTGTTTTCATGGCAATGGTATCAGATAACAATATGTATGATTAAGAAGCCCAGTGGGGTACTGTTGTATGTTTTATTCACTTGTATAAACTCTTTAAGAAGCTTTAATTTGAATGAATGATAAGTTGGCTTGAATAATTTTACTACGATTACATCTGATTTTGAGCATTCCCTTTGGAGTTTATCTATGTTAATATGAGGTTTGGATTTTCCCAGTGTATATGCATCTTTGTTTTTCCATCGACGTGGTAGAATAGATTGGATTGTACTTTATATTGTTACAGATGTCAAATCTACTACCTTTACCAATCAATCAACAATCAACACTGTGAACATATAGTTCGAAGCATGTTATTTTAGAGCTTCTTATACTTCAAAATGTCACTACTTGATAGATTTTAATAAAGGAGTGTGTAGCTGCTAGTTATTGTGGGTGTATATAAGATATATAAGAACTATAGTTAAAATATTTATTGAAATTGCACACAAGTACATGCATATTTTAAGTTAATCCACTTGCATTTATGTTCTAATTCAGTCGTCTGGAAAAAACCTACTAACAATATTAGATTTATTAACTTTCAGAACTATTAGTTTATTATGTCTTTGTGTTTGTATCAATACATTTCTGATTAAAGAAGATAGGGACATTTGAAACTGCCATCATGAGCGTTTTTGTTGAAAGTATAGTGGATCATGTAGTGTTGATTGTGGTTTGTGTGAGTTTCATCAAGTTTGTTGATGGATTGTTACGACAATCTTATTTTCTGATAACATAGGATTCCTTTTTCTTTTCAAACAAGTGTAGAAATTTTTTATATTTGTTGTTATTGTTGTTATTTTCTTATTTTAGTTACTGGTTTGAGTATCAGGTTTTTGTCAAGGGAATTTTGACAATCTATTTTTTTAATAACGTGAAGTTCATGAAGCTCTTTCTTTTTTCAAGCAACTGCAAAAGTTTTTATTTTTGTTGTTATTGATGTTACTTGCTTGTTTTAGCCACCTGTACTTTGTGCCACTACAACTGTTTTTTTTTATTTCAGGATTACTATCAGCTTAAAACGAAGAAAGAACCTGGTCCAGTATGGTGGGAAAAGTTTGAACACATAGTTAAATTCGCCATCCATCCAAAAGTGATTTCTACCACACTCCACAAGGGTGATTTTTATATTCATATTTCATCAACAATACCAAGGACATTAGAATTGAAATATTACCATGTTGGTGAAGTGAGTACGAGGACGTTGTCAATGACAGACTGTATATTAATGTGCTCAGAGAATTGGACTGAATTATTGCGATCTGAAGCACGAGACAGATTTATATATACGAGCTGTGTTATTTGGTCAACGAAAGGATTCGAGAGAGTTCTGTGGGTTAACTTGTTGAAAGCACAATTTATTGGTAACATGAATGATTGTAAGTTACTATCTATTTTGTTGGAGTTGTTTTTTTAAAGACAGAGGAGGAGTAGAGTCACATATTTTTAATAGACAGTAGAATGTGTTAAGTTGACTTCCCCTCTCACACATTATTGTTGTTTCAGTAAAAAGGGTTATCAATCCTCTTTTGTTGTTTTTGCAGCCTAGAAAACTAAAATTGAAATTTTATATAACTGTATTTTCATCCAAATTAGTTTAATTCAAGTGGTTTGGTAAGTTTTATCATGTTGGCTTGTACAGTTTGTTTAGCACATGCCAGAAAACTGTTGCAAAGAACTCGCTTCACTACTTTTAGACGTACAAAGTCAATGAAACGATAAACTTGTGACTTGATTATTCATTTTTTTTCTTCGACACTAAAGTCTGTGTTATAACCTTTAATTGGTTGTATATAAAGCTAAAAGAGATCGAATCTTCCCATTTTCCTTTTGCTGTCACATGCTCTTGTAATGATCTTTGTACCTTCATAAGTATTGTGACTGCAGTAATTGCTATTTTATTATTAATGGTGATATCTACCGTGACGAGGGGAATCACCTCAATGCTATGCAAGAATTAAAATCAGCTTTTTTAAATAAATCTTGCTGTGGGCATGCAATTGAATGCAAAAGATTATGACAAGAAGCTTTTGATTGAGATAGAAATATAGCAAGTCAAATTAGTAGTCTGTTTCATAGACTGGCTGGCCATAATTTAGTAGAGTAAATTTTCAAGGGGCTCTTGTACAGTTCAAGTTCACAAGTTGTTAGGACGGACGATGGTTATGATGTCAGAGACCTGCAAAGTTGTCCATCGTCTTTGACCTGCTCTTTCTAAGTTTACTTTTCTCATTAAAAAACACAACAATTCTATTGTTATAAACACTACAAGTTATTCCTTCCATTTTTAAACATATAATCCAAACAAAGTCATTATCATGTTGTTGTTGTTAGTTATGCGTTGACATGTGTGTACATGACTTGTTTACTTAGTCAATACTGCGGACAAAGAAAACATAATGGAGCACCAATTTAATTAAATTTCTCCTCCTTGTGTGCAGATGAAATTATGTTAACGACACATTATTTCACCTCAGGCCGAAGAGGATCTAAGCGCAGTGTGTTGTTCCGTTTAAGGCGTTATATATCTGAGAAATATCACGTGATATTAGTGAAAGTGACTGATGTATCACGTGGCTAAAAAGTTTGCTCTCAACTGAAAACGGTACAATTTACGCTAAGCGCAGTGTGTTGTTCCGTTTAATGAATGAGACTTCACACAGAGAATAACATTGTTTTGTTGATGACGCGTGTTGCTGACAATAGAATGGTGTGTTGTGACTAGTGGTTTCAGTGGAGAACTTATAAAAACATTTCGGGTTCCATCTTTTATCAGACTTTCTTCATGGTGAAAGATGATTTGCTAATAATAGTACTGAGCTTATGATAGCTTTATTTTTTTTCGTACTTTATTGCTACTTTTGTGAAATAAAGGAAGATGTGTCTAGTTCCATTTGCAAGTATGTGTTTGTTTGTTTGTTTGTTTCGTATGGTTTTTTAATTAGATGTTTGTTGAAGGACAGAGAATGTCACATGGTAACGAGGCTACAAAGTTGGCCTATGATATTTTGTTTCAATGACTTCGATTTAGGCTGTGCCTTATTATTTTTCAGCACAGTGTATGTATGAAAAGAGCGTATACACAAGGCGAATGATTCGCACTTCTCTAAAAATAATTTTACTGTAAGATAAATGGATGCCTGAGTATAGTCTTGCACGAGTATTAGTTGAGACAGATGTTTTGTTATTTTTCTACACGCATGCGCACACCACATCACACAAAAATTAATTAACACACTCTTTAATAACATGTCCATGTAATGTGCTGTTTTGCTGTGTACATTTTGCATTCGTTAACTCTGTATGAGCATCGGCACGGTGTAAACAAGAACTTGGTATTAATCCCCACTTAGTGCCTTGTATTTGGACAGAAAGAGCAATGTATCATTTGAATGGTTTCTTTCATGGTCTGTATACTACTCTCTCTTGCAGTAGTGCCACATGAACATTTTCTGTGCAGTAATATTGATGACAACAGTGATATTGGGTTTTTTTCACACAGTTATGCAAACCATGTAATTAACTCGCATTATGTGTAATAATTACAAACAATTTTCTTTTTAATTGTACTTCTTTTAAATGGACGGAAATGCTACTCTTTGAATTGATTGAAATCACTCTTTCTTTTTATTGTTGTTCAAATGGCATTTTTAAATTAACTTATAATGTCAAGTTTTTCCGGCTTAAGTATCTGCTGTGAAGTTTGGTGTTGTGTGTTTGTCTGAAAAGTGTGATAAACTTTCCTCCTCATGGTTTCATCGCTATACACAGGTATCGAATCTTGGTGTTTCCGTTACACGAGTAAAATAGTTCAGCTGTAGTGTATAATTGCTCGTTGAAATATTGTGATCAAAACTTTTTTTTTTATTTGTTAAGTCAATTTTAAATTTACGGGCCAGTATTGCAGCTCTATCGTATGTAACACGTGTTGCTTGCGTTTGTGAGGAAGTTCACCATGTGTAGTCCCTACTCTATTTGATAGTTAAGCTGGCTGTCCTTAGAGAATTGAAGATTTATTTCATAAAGATACATAAGTAGGATACGTTGCGAGAGCGAACGTTGATTAGTTCTGTACAACTTATTAAACAAAATTAATTTCTGCATTTTTTAATTGCTTTGTAGCCTCTACGTGCATTCCTTCGGAGAAAGACAATGTCCTCAGCAAAGACACGTTGAACATGGACGAGCTCTCCATCAAGCCTATGTTGATATTAGATCTGAACTTTGAATTGCTACACAGTCAAGTCGTATACACGCCGGGTAGCAGAGACAAAAGGGGAGGCTCGGTTATCTTTTTTGATACTAATAAACGTTCATGGGAGAATACAGATTTAAACAGTGAAGAACTAGCCAAGCTGCTAATATATTACTACAAAATACCGAAGTATGTTTTGTATCCAGGTTTCATTAATCTTACTTTTGTCAATTCCCTTCTTGTTTTAAAAGAAGTAAAATTGAACTTTACGCTGGTAGAAATTTATCCAATGATTGTATTTGTTGGTGTGTAGTATAAAGTCTGATATTGCAAAGAAGATTGCTCATATGTTATTTTCTACTAACTGTATACAATTGTTTTTGTTTTTGTTGCAGAGATGGTGTCCAGCGAAAAGGTTGTTCGTTAGTCATCGATGCAAGAGAAGGGAAACAGACGAGAGACATCTTAGAATGTATTGGTGAAGCTGTCACCGTTCTACAGGTAAGTGAACTGACAACTAGACAGATGTGACAGAAACAACGTCAAAACGTCGTCAACGTTGAATTTGTAAAGTTAGACGTTGATGTGAAATTTTGAAATTATGGTGTCAACGTCAAGTTGTGGAGTTAGACGTCAACGTCGAATCGTAAAGTTAGACGTCAACTTCGAATCGTAACATTTGACGTCAACGTCGAATCTCGGAATTTGACGTCAACGTCGAATCGTAAAATTAGACGTCAAAGTTTCTTGATACGTTTTTTTTGACGATTTCGTTTGTTTTTTGATGTATTAAATTTCGTGTATCCGCTCTGCCAGCATATAGTCTAGTATGTAAACAAAGCAGTTTTTCGTCCTTAATAGTAACGATTTTCCATATTGCCAAATGACAAAATATGTGCTAGTAGGTGCAAACTTTTGAGACATTTTTTTTTGCAATTACGTTAATTATTGCCAAGTTGATAAAATTCATTTCATAACAAAAAAATGATTATCGTCAAAAGTTTATCGTCATTGATATCAAAATTCCACGAAACAGTCGACAAAAAAACAAAAATATGCGTCAAGCATTATGTAATTGGTTTTCTGTTATAGACCCAAATTCCCGGCTCCGTGCATATGGCTTTTGTTCTGACAAGAAAGGACTCACTGATGCTGTTATTTGCTGCGTCGAAAGTGAAACAAAATCTAAACTTTCAGGTTTGATCATACACACTTTATCTGATTTTAAAATGAAACCAAAAAAAGCACATTTCTGAATAATATTTTATATATTCCTTATTAGTTCCAATTTTTATCATCATTGGAGAAGCTATCCCGTGAAGTGGACGTCGAGCAATTACCTGAATGTTTCGGTGGTCAAATGAGATATAACCATGACAGCTGGATCAAATTTAGAACGGTAGGTATACAATAATATTTTTTCAGCAACCTCAGATAAACATTTTATGCTTGTTATTATTTGCAGAAGATATACCTGGAAACGCTCTGTTTCTCCGCTTTCTCCTCCCTCTCTCCTCCTTCGAGGTTAAAATATACGGATATTGTACTCAAACTAATTTTTGCGCTTTTAAGTATATTTGACATCCTCGTGGTGCATCTCTTTATTACGAATCTCTCATTGATGTTTGTTGTTGTAACTATCTATTACGGCACAAATCACGACCCTCAACGTGATAGCCCCTGACTTCTCTTTGAAAGGTTAAGTTATGCCATGCTAAGCACATGACTAAATGGAGATATAATATTTGTACTGCTGCTATGTTTTTTAAAGATATTGTGTGTGTTTTTATTGTAGAAAGTGGAACCATTTATGACTGGATGTCGAAGCGCAGCTAAACACGCCATGAATTACATGCAAGACTTGAGCAGAACGGATTTAGGTAGCACTTCAAGCGAATGTCAACATCTTCTCGATGCACATCGAGAAAAATCGAGAGAAGTGTTGGAAGATTCGCGTTTGTTAGGACTTCGAACGGAAGGGAAACAAATAATCGAACGTTTAGTTGAAGAAGACAGGGAGCTATGTCGTAGCGAAGATTATAAAGATACGATCGAGTGTTTGAATCGTTTATACACGCAGATGACTCGAGTATTCGATAAGCTACGAATTATTTCCGATAAAAGAACGAAAAACTTACAGTTATGTTTGAATGTACGCACATTTGAAGAAAGCTGTGTTGGGGTAATTACCTTCTTGTTATTTTGATCTTGCTATATATATACATATACTGAAGTTTTCGTTTAAGAGTTGTTTTTGTTCTTTATTTTTGTGAACCTAATAAAATGAGCTCAGTGAAAGCGAAACTAATAAACCGACTAAGATACGCTTCCTCCATTCCCTATCTTCTGTTCAATTTTTTTTATTAGAATTCTCTCATGGTTGTTTCCCTCGATAGAGTATTGGGGGAAACAACCATGAGAGAAATTTTCTTGTCGGGAAAAAAAAATTTTACTTGCAAATTATTTTATTTTTTTCTAATAAAAATATTTTTTTGGTTTGTAATGTTTTCATCCAGTCAATTAGTGCTACAGTTCAGGTTTTTACAAAGCTATTGTTAAGAAAAGGACTAACAGTACTCTACGTACAGTTGAAAATACATGTGATAAAAATTTCACATAATAAATAATATTTATTACTTTAGTTAATACAATGGATGCACAACGACGGGTATTCGTATTTTGAAAAACACAAAGAAATTGGTGATTCGCTGGGTCATGCGCAATCTATGATGGAAGAATTTGCTAAATTTGCCATTACAGCTGAGGTTAGTTTCAACTGTGGTTAGTTTCAAATGTGTTATCCTTCTCATTGTTTTCAACTCTTTATCACGTGTATTTGGCCTAAGAAGCTGTTCCTTAGGCCAAATAGACGTGATGAGTTGAAAACGACAATACTTGCTTCGAATTAAATATTGTTCCTACTATCGATAATTTTGCTGAATCAGCGAATTTGCTCTCGGTATCTACACATGTTCTGTTTAACTTGTTCGTATTTAACCAGCGTTGTACTTAAATTGCATTTCTTTCTTTTTCACCAGGAGCAACTATCGAACGGCGAAGAATGTATGTTAGCAGGAAAATACCTCATTGAGTTAGATGAACTTCAAATTGATCGTGACGTATTGATAGGAAAGTTGCACGAGCTTCAAAACGAATTGAACGATTTCACTGCTAAGTACAACGAGCGTAAGAAGAAGTTGAAGAAATGTGTTGATTTTCACACGTTAGTCCAGGAGGCCACGCAATGGTGGATGTCTGGTCTGCAATATATCGCTCATATGAGTATGGAAGAAATACAGACACTCGATGGAATACATAGGTTGCATGCTTCTATAACAAACTTTAAACAAAATAATCCGCCTATCAGTGAAAGTCAGATCGCGAAAATAACAGACCTGGCTCATCATCTCAGTAGTAAGCAAGTTGAACAAGCGGAGCAAGTAAGCAGTCGCACGCTGGAGGTTCAAGAAATGTTGCAAGTGAAAATGAATCAAATTTTGGGCGCTGAAGGAAGATTTAGACAGGTATGTGGCGTTGTTTCCGCAAAACTTCATATTTAGTGTTTTTTTATTTTTGTTGGTTACTAAGCAAAATTGGTCTGGCATTTGATACGGGGTTTGTTTTTGTTTTGTATTTATTACCCGTAGTCGAAATTTCTCTTGCACGTGATAGAGTTCTTGTTTTGATAACTCAGGTTCAACTTGATTCTGTCATGAGCGACGGCGACGGCGATGGCGACTCGAGCGGCTTCAAAGACGACGATTTGTCGACCGAACCTGACGAAGATGAATATCGCGAACAGACAGATGTCGAGTATGCCGAGTCTTTGACGAGTCCTATCGAAAATGCAGTCGGCCCTATTTTTAGTTGGAAAGACGGCCATAGGTTGTACGACGAGAATGACGCCAAGCTAGCCGTGTTTGATGTTGCTATGCCAACTAAAATGAAAGAGAGACTGCGTCATATTATAGATGAAATGATAAATACCGAACATGAGTATGTGAAGTCATTGGAGTATATATTAGAACACTACCTACCGTTGATGGAGAGTACCCAACTACCTCCTACCTTGATCGGACAGAAAAATGTGATATTTGGTAACATCGAAAGAATATGTGACTTTCACAAGAGGTTCGATTCAGTTATGTTTCTTATAGATCTTATGTGTGCGCATGCGTGTATTTGCTGTGTTTAACATACAATGCAGATCCTACCATTTCTACTACCAAAACAAATTGAGACGCCTGTTTGTTGACTACATTTTGACGCATGCGCATTTAGTCTGTATTTTATATTTATAGATTTTTCTCACAGGAAGTAGAAGCATTTCGACATGCTCCTTTACAGATAGGAAAATGTTTTTTAAAATGGGTAGGTCAGCTTATTTTCATATTAAAGCTTGGTGACTAGTGGTTTTATTCGTGTACACTTGATCTTGCTTTTGTCTTGCTATCTAATTTATCTTGTTCATTGTCGCCTATCGGTTCATCTTGCTTTGCCTCACTTTTTTGCCTCGATTACTACATTATTTGTTTTGCCTCGATTACTATTATATCTTGATTTGCCTCGATTACTACTTTATTTTGTATTTCCTAGGTGACATTTACTTAACGTTTCGTACAATAATTTTGCTTTCAGGAACGACAATTTTATCTATATGCTTTATACAACAAAAACAAACCAAGAAGTGACCAGCTATGGAATGATTTTGCGAACAATTATTTTCGTGTAAGCCAGTTATTTAAACTCAGGTCAGAGGATTGTCACAATATTTAAAGGCTGACCAATCGATTTTTTGTTTTTAGAAAAAAATGCTGGAGTTAAAAGATAAATTAGACTTGGCTAGTTACTTGATCAAGCCAGTCCAACGTTTGGGTAAATATTCGCTCCTGTTGAGAGACATGATCAGTTGTTGCGATGCGCAGGACCCAAGAGTAATCGAGATGGAGGTGAGATTTTTTGCTCTTTTACTACTGTCTTTGCTCTGTTAGATTTAGTAGATATATGTATGTCGTTTTCGTCAACCGTGCGATTCACCCGTCATATACCAGTGTACTAAAATCTCCCAAATCCTAAAAACCCCTTCCTAAAATCTAAAACTGTTGCACTCCAATTTTTTATTCTTTTAAATTTTAAACAAAACATAAAAATAGAGCCAGTGTTTATGTTAGTAATTCTTATTGTCAGCCATTTTTGGAGAAAACGTATCGGCATGACAACAACTGGAACATACAACTTTGAAACAAGGCTGATATTCAACAAAGCAAAGGCTTGATTATTTGTAACTCTTTATTTCGCCCTAAAATCTTACTTGACAAAATTAACAAAATTGTTTTTTTGCCTGAGTTTTAACCCCCAAAACTCCTAAATTCTAAAATCTCCTAAAATTGTAACACGTTAAAGCTGTGGCCACCATGTATATAGTAAAAGTCACCTGTTGTGGTATGTCTTATACTTGTTGTCAATATTCCATCATTTGTTTACAGACTGCGCACGACTTGATGAAGTTTCAATTGAGGCATGGTAACGACTTGCTAGCCATGGATGCAATCCAACACAGTGATGTAAGTGATGCACGAAATAACTTGTGTGAATAATATTTTATATATGAAGTCTTTGAGGTGTGTTTTATTTTTGTTGCAGGTGAATTTAAAAGAGCAAGGTTGTTTGCTACGACAAGTGAGTTCCAGGACTTCCTTACTTCCCATAGCGTAATGCTCTAATAAATGCCCCAGGCGTTTATTTCATTTTTGAGATTTTTAGGGGCGTGCATTGGAGACGAACGTTTCTTAAAAAAATTAAATTTAAATATTCATTTTTTGACCTACATTTAGGGAGATTTTATTTGCATCGTTTCCATATCTTTAGGGAGATTTTATTTGCATCTTTTCTATATCTTTAGGGAAATTTTATTGTATCGTTTCCATATCTTTAGGGAGATTTTATTGTATCGTTTCCATATCTTTAGGGAGATTTTATTGTATCGTATGGAAAAAGAAAACGCTCAAGGCGTGTGTTCTTATTTGAACATCTGCTGGTTTTCACGAAACCAAAGAAACAAAAAGCGAAAGGAGATGTGTTCACCTACAAACACTCTATTAAGGTTTGTATCATATGGAAACCACATGTGTTACGTTTTTATTTGTGTATTTTATATGCATGTATCTCTGTTACAATGTTGTTTGAGCTATCACTCTCTGAACCATGTGAGCTACCATTTTAGCTATCACTTTCCATCACTACTAACTTCTTTTTCATTTCTTAATTTCTATAGATGGTGGATATAGGACTTACAGAGAATATCGGTGACAGTGGTTTAAGGTTTGAAGTCTGGTATCGAAGGTGGAAAAAGGGAAGAGCTGGAGAAACGTTCGTACTTCAGGTATAAATAATTTGAGCACTGATCTACACGCTCTCCGTCTGTTGTGCTTTTGTTTTAGGTACTGAAAGAGCACTAACGGGAAAGTTATAAGTAACATTTTAAATATATTGTAGGCTGTCTCCAACCATGTAAAAATATCATGGACTACAGACATCACTCGTATTCTGTGGCGACAAGCATCTCGAAATAAAGAATACGGTTTAACTGAAGCAACCACGGGTATAAGTGTAGAGAGCACTCCTTCTACGATATTTTTAGATAACAGCTTTAATCCTTCTTCCAGCTCATTTACACGATCACGAACGATGGACCTATCCCCCAGAGGAGATTTCCCAGCGAACGCGAAGCGGTTGTCTTGGTTAAGTGCAGGTGAAAGTTCAGGAAGCTCCGGCGTGTTTGATCTTGGTAGCTTACCCGAAGACAGCCAACACCCATTATCACCGCGAGACGAAGCGAGATTTTTCAAGCGAGGAGGAGAGCCTGATGTAAAATATTCGTCTTTACCACGAAAAAAGTTGACGCACCACGCGAGTTTTACTCGTGGCGAAACGTTTGATACGATTAGCATGGTTCAGTTACGTCGCGATCAATCGGTTACGCACGATTCGAGTTTTATAAGAAACAACGTATATCGAAAAACACTACAAGCTGAATCAACAAAACGCACATCTCATAAAAAAGTGAGAAGAGATTCCGGGTCAGGAGGTCGATTCGCTACGCAACCGATTATACTGCCGAGTAGTTTATCGTTCACTGAGGGAATTCCGATGGGAACGAACTCTTTACCGAGAACTCATAAGTTCAAGAAAGTTTCTGATCGGCCAACATCTCCTGCGCAGTGTATACGTGAAGTTTCCGAAGAGGATATTTTAGACGGAAATAGAAGACATTTTGACAGTGAAAACATTACCATAACAAAATCCGCAACAGACTCTAAAATAGATTATCGTACTGAACAAAGACTACTGCAACGGCCGTTGCGAAGGTCGTTGACGGATACAAATATTAGGGTTTCTAATGACTTATGTTACACTAGCTCTTTAAAAGGGAAAAGTTCGAACAGTAATTCGAACAAAGAAGCGATGACACTACCTATCCGAAAATATTCGTTTACGAAAGCCATGGTAGACAGTAACACAATTACGGTCGACGAAATAGAAAAGGAGAGGAAATTAGCGCGGCAACGTTCGGTGTCACATGGAGACTCGTCACTACATATGCTCGGAACTAAAGATTCTCCTACAAGCCCACCGGCTAAGTCACCTGTAAGTATAATGTAAAGCCTTTTCTCGTTTTCCTTGTCGATGCGTTCGTTCGTTCGTTCGTTCGTTCGTTCGTTCGTTCGCTAAGATGTTCCGTAATATGCGAATTGTATTTTTAGGGTACAAATAGGAATCCATTTTTGAACTTAAAAACGAAGATCTCGAAGTCGTTATCCGAAATTTGATAGATGCATGTGCTATCTTAGAAATGTTAATTTATGCAATAATAAAGTTGTTTTACGTTTTTTATGTTAATTTATGCAATATTTATTTGTTTCTCACCAATGAAATGCGTGTTTTAAAAAAAATTTACGTTCACTAGAATACATCTTCGTTGACGCATTGGACAGGTTTAGGTATAAAGTTAAATGAATAAATTTATTTTTTTATTATATTTTTTCAAAGTTAATTTATATGTTGTGAATATTTTAATTGTTGATGTAGTTAGCATGTTATCTTTCGGTTTGTTTCTTTGAATGCGTATTCAAAAATTCTGATATCAACATTTTTCGCTGGTTACTTGCATTTATACGTTTAGAGAAGACTTCTCAGAAGGATTTTTAAAAATGTCATGCAGATTAATATATTTCACTAGCCAATAAAAAAGCTTGCCTGATGCGGTGATACTAGTGCTTATGACAAATTGTGTACATCTCGAAATAATCAATTCTTATTCTAAATTAAAATGTCAATATTTCGAAGCATGCTAAAAATCGCTTTCCTACTAAAGGTTTGGCGTTGTAAGAAACAAAACGTTGTAACGACATACGTTGTTGTTAAGAAGTTTAAAATGGTTCCTATTTCGTCGTTTAAACACAGCTTAAAATCGGTTTCCGTGGTGACAGTTATGTAAAGCAGAATCACCAATCAAAAATTTTATCGTAAATTTATGAACCAATGAATTTTAAGGAAAATCTATTTAAGCTATATATCAATTGAGTACTTACCAGGTCAGGATTTTATCCAACCTAATTGTTTTATGACCATTTTGATGTAAGCTGTTGTTATGCAACCGTTGTCATGGCAGTATTGTTTAAATGTTGACAAAGTAGCTATATTTCTACAGCACTGTTATCTCGATATGTTATAATTTTTTAAAATTAACCCAAATTGTAATCTATATGATAAATCGTATATTTTTTAAAAAATAAGATTATTCTGGCTCATTGGTTTTTTATTATTATTTTAAGGGACCAAGGTTCCCACGCCTCCTGAAAATCCTTAAAAAATAGAATTCCCCTAAATCATCCTAAAATGTCCTAATATTTTGTGAATTTTTGTAAAAATCATCTGAATTTTTAGGGAACATCCATTTAGTAAACTCTATTTTTGTAATGGTCAAAAATATTTACATTCTGCACCATCTAATGCGGAAATGAAATCTGATCAGTACAATTTGTCTTCCTTGTCAAACTTACCTAAAATCTTCTAATTTTTGTATATGTGTTTTCCCGCCTATCAAAAAATTGGAATATCCACTCCACTCCTTTTATCATCCCCCACCACCACCACCACTATCCCTTTTATTTTTCCAGATTGAAATTAATTTTCAGTAAAATAGAAAGGCTAAAGAAAGTGATAAGTATTATTCACACTGGAAATGAACGCTTTACCAAAGACCACCAGTCAGAAAAGACACGAAGGAAGATTTTCTTCTACCAAGGTTAATGTTACCAAGAGTAGTGAGTAGTAGCTATACTTTCATGCTTAAACTCTTTTATAAGCCTTAAATAAAAATTCTATTCATTGTGAGGATTCCGAACAAGTGATCTAAAGCCATTTTGAGATATGTTCATACGTTTTTTACTTAAAGCTTGATTATCGACACGTTGGTGAAGTAAAAATGTTCTTGTACATAGCCAACATTCGACGATCAGGAATATATATATATATATATATGAGGCTTCTACTTAGAGTAAGGGGATTTATACCGTAATACAGACTGCTACACTTTAAATCCATTCGAGCCACACGTCGCAGAACGAACAAACAGGTTTTGCAACATGTTCTTACCAATTCTACCATCAATTGCTAAGGGGAGAAGGGGCGGAGGAGATGGAAAATTTTCTTATTCAAATAGTGTAATAGGATCTTCTTCGAACAACAGAATGCATTAATTCTATAACATAACAGCTAGATCGATGATATCAATGGCCTTGTATGAAATCAAAAAATTTTATTAATAAACTGACCTGGTTGCACAACCTCAAATAAATATGTTATCTGAAATAATCATTACACTAGAAAAATTAAAGGATTGAATCCAATTTTGTGGCTTATCGTGGTACTTATTAAGCTGTTAGCGAAAAATAAAACATGTTTCCCAGCCAAAAAAATGAGAAAATGCTGCATATTATAATATTGTGATTAAAGATGGTATACCAAACTGGAGAAACAGGTGTCTTGATCAAACACGGACTCTAGTAAAATTAAATATAATGTCCAATTTGCTGACAATTTGGTTTCTTCTGCCACACCCTATCATCTCTGTTAATTTAAATGTTACCAGAAAAGTGGTCAACTTATTCACAACCGACGACACCTCCTCAAAGTAGCATTTTCACTCTTCAAGCTTTCATCTATTGAATGTTGTTGCACCAGTGCTTGTGGTTTGCCATTGCTATGCACGATCTCAACAGAGTAGTGCGTTTGTTGATCGGCGTCGAAACTTTTCTTGGTATGACTATGCTGCAACGTTTTGTGTCGTAACAACATTTCCTCGTGGTTACCGTGAATTTCATCCCGGTTACGAACCATTGCTTCGTAACTGCGATGAACTGTTTCGTCAGTCCGTTGAAGTGTTTCAGACTCATTTGGCGACATATAAAATGCACGTCGTACTGGACTGAATGTTTTCAAATCACACCTGTTAATCTCGGTTCGTATGCAGCGTTGGTTTAGAGGAAGCTCTTCTTCATCGCCACGTTGTACTTGCTGTAGATAATGCTCGCGTAAACTTCTTCTGCGAACCTTACGTTGCTTATGAATGCAGCGATACGATAACGCAGCGGCGGTTATTAGAATGAAGACGATGATGCATGAGCTACCGATGATCATCCATGTAAGATCACTTATGTCATCTTTTGTCTTCTGCTTCTAGTCGATAAAAAATGCAAAAATTGATGGCAGTGAAGTCATACTAACAGTAGCTAACTAGAATGCCTGGCTTTCAATACACTTATAATTTTTTAATCGAAAATTTAAAACAACAGGCGTTTCACTGACGACATTATTTTCATCGATGTACGATGCACGCGTTGAACGTGGTTATCGCTTTTATACTTCCCTCGTAAATTATTTTGTTTGTAAACAAAATACTAACACGCCATATTCAAACAAACGTTCTATGTGAGATGTAAGCAACAAAGATGACTTGCTATGCATGACCTGTGATTGGCTAGTGTCCAGTCCTCAATTTAGCAAATAGCTTACCTTGGGAGTTATTATTTCTGATGTTCCTTTTCTTTCTTTTTTGTTTGTTTCCCAACCTTAAAAAATTAGACATTAAATATTAAAAACTTACTCGTCATTTCAATGAGAGTTACTCGCCGTCTGAGAAAAAAATTACTCGTCGTCCGAGTGAAAATTATCTGTCATTCGAGTTAGACGTACTTGTTACGAGTTGCTGGTCATTAGTATAAAAACACAACCTCGTCCCCAGAGTATCTTGTATGTTTTCTGGCATTGGAACAGCGATACATCCTGATGTCAGAAGAGGTACAAGATGCACTGAGGACAAGGTTGATAAAAACATAACAAAAAAGATTTTTCTTTCTTTTTTGTCTGCAACTCTCGGACGAGGAAAAGGGGTCCTTGGATCGAGGTTGACTAAAAATGCTGACACGACACAACCTTACCAGTATCATTGGAATTTTTTGTTGTCAGTGACGGTAAGCCCAGTGACACATTATCGAAATCTAGAACGGCACAAAATTAATCCTTGCACATCAATATATCAACAAAACAACATGGAAATATAAAATATTAGTTTTACAAAAGAATTTTGGGATTTTTATCATCACGACATGTGTTGAAGTGCGAGGATACAATTCACACGCGACTGCTTTTTAAAGCACAAACCTGCGTCGAGAAACATGTCAGCGCGACAGCCACTTTTAATGTTCCCAACACGTGCGACACTGTAGTCAGCCCAGTCCCGTGTAATGCGAAGCAAATCGAACTAAACAGAGAAAAAAATTATCGTACATTTACACTAGCTATTGTTTCATTAGACGTTGTTCCAATCATACATTTACACTAACTACTGTTTCATAAGACGTTGTTTTAATCATACATTTACACTAGCTACTGTTTAATGAGACGTTGTTCCAATCGTACATTTACACTAGCTACTGTTTCATGAGACGTTGTTTTAATCATACATTTACACTAGCTACTGTTTCATAAGACGTTGTTCCGATCGTACATTTACACTAGCTACTGTTTCATGAGACGTTGTTCCAATCGTACATTTACACTAGCTACTGTTTCATGAGACGTTGTTCCAATCGTACATTTACACTAACTACTGTTTCATTAGACGTTGTTCCAATCGTACATTTACACTAGCTATTGTTTAATGAGACGTTGTTCCAATCGTACATTTACACTAGCTACTGTTTCATGAGACGTTGTTCCAATCGTAATTTACACTAGCTACTGTTTCATGAGACGTTGTTTCAATCATACATTTACACTAGCTACTGTTTCATTAGACGTTGTTCCAATCGTACATTTACACTAGCTACTGTTTCATGAGACGTTGTTCTAATCATACATTTACACTAGCTACTGTTTCATAAGACGTTGTTCCGATCGTACATTTACACTAGCTACTGTTTCATGAGACGTTGTTCCAATCATACATTTACACTAGCTACTGTTTAATGAGACGTTGTTCCGATCGTACATTTACACTAGCTACTGTTTCATGAGACGTTGTTCCAATCGTACATTTACACTAGCTACTGTTTAATGAGACGTTGTTCCAATCATACATTTACACTAGCTACTGTTTCATGAGACGTTGTTCCAATCGTACATTTACACTAGCTATTGTTTAATGAGACGTTGTTCCAATCGTACATTTACACTAGCTACTGTTTCATGAGACGTTGTTCCAATCGTACATTTACACTAGCTACTGTTTCATGAGACGTTGTTTTAATCATACATTTACACTAGCTACTGTTTCATAAGACGTTGTTCCGATCGTACATTTACACTAGCTACTGTTTCATGAGACGTTGTTCCAATCGTACATTTACACTAGCTACTGTTTCATGAGACGTTGTTCCACTCATACATTTACACCAGCTACTGTTTCATTAGACGTTGTTCCAATCGTACATTTACACTAGCTACTGTTTAATGAGACGTTGTTCCAATCATACATTTACACTAGCTACTGTTTCATGAGACGTTGTTCCAATCGTACATTTACACTAGCTATTGTTTAATGAGACGTTGTTCCAATCGTACATTTACACTAGCTACTGTTTCATGAGACGTTGTTCCAATCGTAATTTACACTAGCTACTGTTTCATGAGACGTTGTTTCAATCGTACATTTACACTAGCTACTGTTTCATGAGACGTTGTTCCAATCGTACATTTACACTAGCTACTGTTTAATGAGACGTTGTTCCAATCGTACATTTACACTAGCTATTGTTTAATGAGACGTTGTTCCAATCATACATTTACACTAACTACTGTTTAATGAGACGTTGTTCCAATCGTACATTTACACTAGCTACTGTTTCATGAGACGTTGTTCCAATCGTACATTTACACTAGCTACTGTTTCATGAGACGTTATTCCAATCATACATTTACACCAGCTACTGTTTCATTAGACGTTGTTCCAATCATACATTTACACTAACTACTGTTTAATGAGACGTTGTTCCAATCGTACATTTACACTAGCTACTGTTTCATGAGACGTTATTCCAATCATACATTTACACTAGCTACTGTTTCTAGCTACTTATACCATAATTCAAAATACTAAACACTCACCCCGCTAATTATGATATCTTGCAAGCATCCAGTGAAGTGTTTTTGGCTTCGCGACATAGACAGTGCATTTGGATCTTCCAGACCTCCCACGTACACGTATGTTATGTTTAGAGACCCAGGCGGCAGGGAATAATCCTTAACATTACTTTGTTTGACATATTTTCTCACCGATGTACTAAAAAAAAAGAAGTTTATTTTCAATGTTGCGATGTCGCACGTACGTAGCTTTGTAAAAGGACCAGCCAATCAGTTTGGAGAAGGATTAACCCAATCTCAGTTTGTAGTTAGAAGGTCTGGGCTATCACTTAGTAAAAGACTACGTTAGGTAGGAAAACCCCTAACCCCAAAAAATAAAATAATTTCAAAAACATACCCATCATCTAGATGCATAGACATGCTTTTGCCAGTTCTCACTATCCGTAGAAATCTCCAAGATGTTTGATTAATTTTATTGTCTCCTAGTGTGACCACTTCTTCTTTTGTATCTATAATAATAAATTCTTGGATTTTTATTTTGTTTTCCTGTAAATTTAAAGGCGCTATAAAACAGATGTTTAATTTCTAATTTTAATGACTTACACGAAAACAGATGGCGGCGTGAAAAAGTATATAGACACATACACAAAAATAATTATCCCGACCAGCTATCAAGTTTTACCACGTGATCACTGGATTTGAACAAGTAAGGGAAAACAAAGTTCATTCATTTTCCCGCCAATTATTGCAATTGCGGGAAAAAATTTGACAATTAAGTCAAAAAAAGAAAGATTAAATAAAAAAAGTTGATTTTAATGAAACTGAAGACGAATTTCCGTGTACCAATATAATTCTTTAAAATTATTGCTGAACGTTTTATCATGTTAAGGTTTTGCCACCTTGTCTCCATTCTCCTTACAAGTTGTTAAAAATTGTAATATTCAGCTACCATTTTTCTTCCACAAAACGTAAACAGAGAGAAATAAAAGAGAGTCAAGGTATAGCTTACCTTTTGTTTTAAACACCAGTATCAAAGCCATCTTGTACAGCTCGATGAACATATAACCATTCTGTAAATTATCACTGGAAGCAAAATACAGAATACCAGAATGCTGAGCTGGTCTAAACCGTAGTGAAATTTCAGTAGCAAAGCTGTTCAATAGTATCCTTGGTCTCCATATCAGATAATCGGAACCAAAAAATTGGAGAGATTCCGTTGCTAAATAAAATCAAGGAGAAAAATACAGAATAGAATAAAATACAAAATAATAATTAGAAGAAAACTGTAGGCAAGCGTTTGCTCGGCGCACGAATTTCTTGACATACTACCATCTTCTTTGTTTACATTAAGATGGTTGCCACTGTTTATGTCGGAAAGAAATGGCCAATTAAAGTTGAGTAGCCCGGTGGTAGTTCGCTTCCAGTGCGGAAGATCGAGAGTTAAATTCCCCGCTAAGCCATGCCAAAAAATATAAAGTTTGAATCGAACCCAACTTCGTACCCGGGGCTCTTCTACGCCCTTGATATTCTGACGGGACGCAGCCGTTCGTCAGAACTATACTGCTAGGAGTTCTACATAAGAATAGAACTGATATCTTAAGCGCTTGTCTAGGGGTTTCTATCCTTGCACGGATTTTGTAGCTCAAATGGTCACCTAATTCGTGCGACCCTTATTAATAACAGTGATAGGACTAAAAAGGATATCTTGATAAACACTTGTAATAAAAAACGTACCTTGTAAACAAGAGTCTCCCGTGTAACCTGTACCTACGCAATCACAACCTGTCTCTACATATTTGTTTAAACAACGACCACCATGGTGACAAGTCTGCGTTTCCTGTATTGCGCATGCGTCACGACAGCCTAAACAGAACAGTATAAACAGAAAAGTATAAATTAAGATCAAAAATAAATAAAAAAAACGGTAAATCATGTAATTTACGCCCCATTTAAATTAACGCCTTCTGCTAATAAATGCCCTTGCCTAATAAACGCCTATCTCCTAATACTTCTCAAAACAAAGTCTCAAAATAATGTTTTTTGCGCGAATTTTAACTGGAGCGTGCAGTTGATTTGTAATACTCGTATACTACTTATTGTTTTCAATAAAAAAGAAGGGCACGTAAAAAATCACCTACCTGTTTGTGTTCCTTGTTCTTCTTCCACAACTGCCAAGGATGGCTCCTTATGCGTTCCTACTCCATTGTCATAACGAAGCTTACTAATACAACCAACCAACCTATGTGAATGGAAAAAAAATCAGTGTGATACGAGTTGGCCAAAAAAACTGCTTTTGTTTCATCAAACGTTAATAATTTTATTTTATAATGAAAGTGTGAATTTTAGTCTTGTCCCCAAAGTTTCTTTTCGATTTTTGATATGCGTGCTAGCGCTGGAGAAGTATTACTCGCCCGTGCTACTTATCAGAACACGAAAAAGAAGCCTGGGAACGAGATGGTGTGAAATTAGAAAGTCGTACGTAGTCCCTAACAAATAGGTTAATGCAAGAATCTGTTGAAATGCAGACTAAAAAAGGTGAACTTGTACTTCCAAACCGGCCTGGTAGCATTTTGAATTTTTACATTCAATATAAAAAAATGATGGGACAATATGCTCACATTAACTTTTCTCGTGTCACAATCTCATTATCATTTCGGAGAGTAATTTTTACTATATAGACAACCACCTGACACTGATGTTCCAAAATTTGTTTTAGTAATGTTCCAAGTTCATAAAACGTTAGATTTTAGAAATATGCTTTTGACTGCGTAGAACTTACCTCTTCTCATAGATGGCGTCTGCATCAACAAACGTACGTTGTTTTTTCGGAACACCTCCAGCATATACGGAGGAGTTCAAATGCAACGCATTTTTCCCAAACGTCATCTCAACCGTTCTCCCATCCAATGTAAACAAAGTCTGTCTGAATATTCTTACAACTTCCACAAAATGGTACTTGTTATCGTTTAGATGGTATCCAAGTACCCTCTTGTTGCTTAGTGTTCGTGCTTCGAAATTATTGACATCGAGGTAGTAACTTAACTGCAGATGAAGCTCCAATCTTTTGTTGTGAAGTTTAAGTTTGATGTAGTTACCTCGTCCCTTCTTCAGTTGATGATCATCTGTGTAAAATAAGAGACCATCAGAGTGCTGTGTTTTGAATTTCAGTTTCAGTGTACCCATGTACGTGGCGTTCCATGGTTTATACTTCGCGTAGGATTGCTTCTTTTCACCATAGAATGTCTTTACATCTGCGATGGAGAACCGCAATGCAGTTATGATCACGCAACAGTGGAATAAGCGACGATACATTTTTATACTCACGAGTAGTGTGTATTAACGACCTTCACAGTTTATTAAATTAGGGCAGCTAGAAATTGTTGATTTTGTTTTGTGTACATGACGAAATTAAAAATTAATGTGTACGCTTTGATCAGTCGAAAATTAGTTCACTTTTCTATTTCATGCATTTTGTGAAGAAAAAAAACAACGACGACCTCTTCCTGAGATGATAAATAAATTTAATGAGTCATGTGAAAATTTCACGAAATTTCTTAAAGTATGTTGCATCATTTAACATTAAGACTTTCCTCTCCAGCCTTGTTCCCACCTGTTTCCACTCTTTAAAATCTTGTACAAGCCTAAACATCCCTGGGAACAAGGTTGCTCTAGTTTATGATTTTTTTAGCTCTTAGTTCTTAAACCTTCTGTCTCGAGCCCAGACTTTAAGTTTTAGACACACTGTATTTGTCTGAGCTCAAGAAATGATGGTTTCCAAGTGCATATTCTGACCAGATGCGTTACATTGAATAAATTAGTGAATAACATTTTTCACATTTATTTAATAGCTGCAAGATTGAGATTTTTGAGATTGAGTTTTGTTGTTTGAGCATGCGAATAGCAAATGTTTCGATTGTAAGCATATCGCAAAAAAAAAGTAGGAACTATTTCAAAAGCGCTAGTCTAATCAGGTCAAGAGTTTTCTGATTTTTCGCATTCCAGTCCAAAAAAAAAAAAATCCAACGCGAAAAATCAATCGCCGTTGGAAATTTGACGAATGGAAATTAGACTCTTTTAACATCTGCAAAATAGAGAAGAAAAAACTAACACAATTTTAGTGGGTTCACTTATAAAATATGCTGACACAAGATTCCTAATGCCATATTCTCTACTTTCTAAAATATCTTGAAGACTTTAGTTTAACGCCCCTCTCAAATTGATGCAAAAAAAATTATTTTTTAAATAGACGCCCACAGCTGGAGATTTACCTTTCTTGATTTATCCCCAATTCACGACAAAATTTAGTCACCAATAATTTATTGAATTCTATTAAATAAATATGTAATGAAACTCAAAACTTGTAAAAAGAGTCATTTTAAAGATGAAATGAGAAAGCAAATTTATTTCCAGATGTGTAAAAAATATTTTAATAATTCAACTGTATTTTACAATACATTTCGATTTGAATTTAAAGGACAACAAAATTTAAAACGTTTTTCAAAGTAAAAACGAAGATGGCAATAATAAGCAAACCAACAAAAGAAAAAGTACTCCCACCCCAAAGCGTCCAGCAGTGTAGTTGGAGTGCACAAATTGACTCTGCTTCAAAAAAATATGCGAGTTCTCACACTCCATGGAAGCCATATACTAACCGCAGCTTGTGAGACCAGCATATTTTTTCCGAAAGAGAAAACTCAAACACAATTAAAGAGGACTAATATGTCATTTCGCCGTCATCTCTCATATCAAGAAGGCAAAAAAACCTGGGGACGAGGGTGACTAATATGTATATATATATATAGGAGCGAATTTTGGGGGCAATTTTTGTCATCTTATTATGTAAAAACTCAATTAAGTGGTATTTTAGAAAAATTCTTCTTAAACTTGACGATGACGTCACAGCGAATGTCTTCACAAAACGACGCGGTATAAGGAATGATCTCACATTTTTTTATCTCTACATATTCTTTCGTTAATAATTTAACAAAAATTACATGACTTCTTGCACCTCTTTTTCATAAACTCCATCCAATGTGGTTGAGCACAATGATGGAGACCCAATTGTTTACAGTTGACAATGACATCGGCACATGACGCTCCTCCTGTGCTCCCTAAAAATATTTTCACAACAGAACGATCTAATTTCGTTGCTGAATAATAACCTGAAGGTGTTGACATTAAATAAATTTTTGCTCAAAATGAAAAATAGTATGAACAAGTTAAAACTAATCTGTCTTATATCACAATTTGTAAAGTACATTTCGTGTATTTTTTACACGAACAGTTTAGGCTACGGACAGTTACCTCTTCTGGTAGTTACAGTTGATGTTGTAATGGCGGTGGGTGCTGTGGATGCTGTGGGTGCTGTGGGTGCTGTGGGTGCTGTGGGTGCTGTGGGTGCTGTGGGTGCTGTGGGGGTGGTGGAAGTGGTTGAGGTCTTGACAGCTGTAGTCGTTGTTGTTTTTGTTACGTCACAATACCCACATACTCTTGGACATTTCTTGCGCATGTAGCTGATAAAATATTTTTTTGTACACAGTCCTTCGTGTTTATCTTGATGACAGGATGGCCCAGTCTCAACGCAACCTATAAAATGTTGAACTTACTGTACTAAGTTAAACTGGAAAAACAGATTAAGCCATAACGTTTGATAAGGGATTTTTAAATAACTTTTAATACATTTTTAAATAACTGCTTAGAATATTTGTTTACCATTAAAGCTGCATAACATTCGAAGTAAATCCGACATCTTACCTGGAGGCGGTGAAATGTAGGGCGGAAGCGTTGGATATGTACCTTCTAAATATATAAAGAATATTGACTCACTTCTGCCTTCTATGTGCATGCATTTTAAGAGTTAGACGAGTGTATCCAGAGTTGGGTCAGTGTGATAAAGTTTGGTAAAATAGGTTAAAAGATGGATGCGCAAATGTGGAAGGCTAGGCGGGTGTGTTAAGAGTTGGACGAGTATGTCAAGAGTTCGACAGATACGTTAAAATGTGGATGCGTCTGTTGAAAGGTGACGAGCGGTGAGGCAATTTTGTTAAAAATAAAAATGGGAACCTAAAATTGCAGTTTAAAGTTCCTAAACAGAAAGGTAGGATCTCTAGGTAAAAATTATTTCGTACATTCTCGACCCCAGAGCTTTTTGAGTTAAACCTAGGTTTTAATCTCAAAGAGCTCTGGGGACGAGAATGCTGTGCGTAGTCCAATCACGCATAAACTTACTACAGTTGTACAATTGGTTTATTTGTTTGATATCAATGTGAGAAAATCCGCCATCTTGTCCAATTTCGTATTGCTTCGATGGATCCAATGTTTTAATGGTCATCTTCAAGTCTTTCCCAAAAGCGTTGTATCTATAGTGCATCATTGAGCGGTAGTCGTAAGGTGTTCCTTTTGAGTCGATGTCTGAATAATTTTGTTTTTTGAAATTGTATGCAAACCCTACGAAGAAAATAGAAGTACAGTTGTTAAATACTGGTAATAGGTAACTCTTGTCAACAAAAATTTAGCAAATAATTTAAGTTTGTAAATTTTGCTGGTGGGCAAAAATCGGGTACAATGACACGAAAAATTGCCAACGAAAAAGCATGGATATTTTGTGATTTTCCAATGAGAACTTCGGCGTCTATAAGATTTTGAAATGCAATTAGGAACTTACGGCTAGCTATGTTGTAAAACTAGGGACTTACTGCTAGTAATATTGTTAAACTATACTTACGGCTAGCTATATTGTAAAACTAGGTACTTACTGCTAGCGATGTTGTGGAACAAAATCTTCACGTAGTTATCTCGGTCAGGACGACTTTGCTCGTGAAAGAAACCTAAAAAGTTAAATATTACAATTGAGCAAACATTCAAAGCAAGTCTTGTTGTTGTTGTTGTTGTTATTGTTGCTGTTGTTGTTGTTGTTATTGTTGTTGTTGTTGTTGTTGTTGTTGTTGTTGTTGTTGTTGTTGTTGTTGCTAGTCTTGTTAGCTTATGCATGGTTTTTTTTAACGACACTCTGCTGACAAATGTTGTGGACAAGCAACTTTAAAATTAGGCTATCCCCAGCTCAATTAGAAACTTTAAATACGCAAGGATTGATGGCTATTCTTATTGCTACCCTAAGGGCAGAAATTAGGGCGGTTTTGACAAAAATTACCAAAGTCAAGTATTTTTAACATCCGCAAAATTAAATTTACGTCAAAATTTATTTTTCGACCTCCGTCATTTAAAAAAAATGATTGTTTAGGAAACAGAGTTAAATAAATATGTTATACAAACAAGAAAATTGTCTTTTGGTTTATCAGAATTCTTATAGGACAGTTTTTTTTTAGTATTTGACAACAATTAACTTTCTTTTTATCCAAGTGTTTGGTTGTTAGTGTGAAAAAAACTAATTAATTCTGTTGCCCAATGCAAAAAGAAAAGAATTAACTACTTTTTCCAAAAAGTTAAGTTATGCCAAAATATTTATTTTTAGTTTCCACTAGTTTCGCCAAATTTTCTTTTTACCAGTTTTTCTTTTCGTCATAACTCCTTCCCTTAAGGTAACTCAAGCGGTGTTATAGACGATATAAAAAATTATCAAAGTAAATATTTTGAAAATGAACTCTCTCTTAATCTCTTCCTCATAGAGAAGCATACTTGCCTAAACTGTGACCTATCTCGTGCATGATAGTTGCCCGCCACCAACAACCACTGGATAAAGAAACTCCATTTCTCCTTCCGCTGTAACCGACTGGTGATGAACATCTATAAAACAACGTGTTAGAACTTGCTAGAATTTGATCTGTTTATGATTATTCTAATGTTTTGATTATATTGTCTGTTAATAATTACTCTAAGCTATTGACTTCTGAAGACAAACGTCAAGTCAAATGAGAAGGAAAGGAAATAAAAATTAGGCGAAATTTATTTTATTTGTCGCCATTTTTAACAACTTTGATTTCATTTCCTTTCCCATCAGGACATTTACACACAAAAATGCCTCGCCGTTTAAGAGTCACTCCTCCACCTTTGATGCATTTCTTCCACGTGGGAGCCAGTAAAGGGTTAAGGACAATATACACATTTTAAATCACAGATTAGAAGAACAAAATCTCCTACCCTCCTCCTTTATAGAACTCAATATATCCTTTCTCAGTTGTTCTTCTTTTGAATCTCAAACAGGTGTAAGTATGATACTGCTTGATAGCTTCGTCAAGTTCTTTCATCGCTTTTCTCTCCCAAGCTGTTTAATTAAAAATGATTACGTTATATGTTTGATAAATAAGATGAAAAAACGTGCAAATGTTGTAGCCATACTTAACTCTCCAGAAATTTCATAAGGTATAACAGCATTTGGCCATAATTTGTGTTTCACAGAAGCAAATTCGAATCTGCCTGTTTCAATTTCTCTTCTTTGCTGCGGATTCAACAGAATGTCACCTTCAAACAGGCCAGGATCTAAACGAGAATGTCGCAGTTAAATTAAAATTATTCACTTTGCTACTTCAACTTGATTGGGAGAATTTTGGTGCTTTATCGTCCACTAAATTCATGCAAAAACTGATGGAGAAGTTAGATATGCAATATTAAAAAATCAACACGAATAACAAATTATTATTTCCACGTTAATTTTAAATTTCAATGTCAAACCATTATTATTACTATTATTTAGCCAGGATGGTCTCTTCATTTCCTAATGGTACTGTTATCAATGACGGATCTGCGAAGTGAATCCTGGTGCAGTTGAAGCTTCCATTTGAGCTACGGAAGGCGTGCAAGCACAACAGCCGCTCAACTAGGCAACCACCTAAGATATCAATCCTATTCTCATGCTGAACGATAAGTAGGAAAGATCTATTCACACTTTTATAGTCTCTGGCATTACCCCGTCAGTGTTTGAGCCCAAGAACTGGAGGTGAACGCTCTCTAAGCTATCAGTCGGTAATATAGTTTACCATTAAATGTTTGTCTTCACTTTTATTTATTTTATCTTCTTTACTTCGTCTTACTGATTCAATAAAATCCAAGAAAAGAATTCGAACACAAAATAAAATAAGTAAGACAAAACATACTCCACATTTCATCAACCCAGTTTCCATGAATGGCACATACCATTAGAGTAGCAATTAATAACCTCATCACGACAGTTTGAATATAGCACGCGCCATGCAACGAGCCAAACATAAAATGCATATAAGAAACGCGCTGGAGTATTGAAACGGCCTGTGCTGAAACGCGGGTATCAAAAAATGCAAATGTTAAACACGCGTGTGATGAAATTGCATTATAATTGTTTAAAAATTTACACAGGCTAGACTAAATAAAACAACTTTAACTTTGCTCAAGTTTTATGAAGATAGTTGTTTAGACAGATGGCCAGTAACTTATCAATTCTGCAGTTTATGTGAGTGTAGATGCTTAACAAGGTAGACATTGCGCATGCTTAACAAACATAAACACGTTCAAGTCAACGTTTGTGTTGATTAACATTTCACTGATTTCAGGTTATAGTTTTGCTTTTGTTTACATAATGAACAAGTGTAAACAGTACTTTATAGTAGAATATGAGAATCTCTGTGAATGTTAAAACAGAATGTCATTGGGTTGAAGGTTCAAGATGGATATTGATGTCGTTTTCGAGAGAGATTTTCTTACTCTGTGAATGTCGTGTACGTAACAACAAAACCCTTTCTTGATGCGATGTTTCGAGTTAAAAATTGCTATGCTTGAAGCAAATGGTTATTGAAAAATATCAATTATTTTAACTAGTGTTGCTTATAATTTAAAATCGTGTAACCAAGCGTTTGCCAAGATTAATAAATGTGCAGAAGTTTTGCAATTTTCTCTAGTTTACCCTTGAAAACAAATTTCGGCAAATTTATATTGGAATAAGCCAATTGAGACTGAGCCTTCTCCCCAGCAGGAAAATGCGGTACCCCTGGGTGTCGGTCTGTAACTTCCGATTGCCTCATTTTAAGTCATCTATATGGCGTCGACTAAGGAAAATAGAAAATTAAAATTTCACCGCCAACAGGTGGTCGATTACACCCTTTATCGTAAGGCGACAGAAGTAAAAAATCTATAAATTATTAAGATTTCGGATCATATTCGACATCTGATTCAAACTCAACACTCACGGCATTTCTTCATCTTCAGGTAAAAATTAGCTATCCCTGCCCCCTCGTCATATATTGCATTTTCTCTATATACGAAAATTAACCCCCAGGGACGATTCGTTGATAGAGGTTTAGGCAACGTCAACCTGAGGATTTTTTAGCGTTCTCATTATATTGTTTCACTAAATTTACAGCTGACTAGCCCTTTGATGGTTTATTGACTCTGGCTTAGCGTGGTTAGAAGCTGATAAGAATGATAGCTAAACAATAAAGTCACAATGGGCAAGAAGAGTTTGCTGGCCGGAAATCCAACCAACAATATGTCTTTTTGATTGCCTTCAAGACTAATGGATGATTATAATTATACTTATTTTAGGATATGTTGATAGAATAGAATATACATTAAATAACGTATAATTTATATGATAGACAAGAACCTATTTTACATAAAAATTGTCACATTGTCTCTCCTAGTTAATTTCTGCATAATTTAGCAGGAATTTAAGTGATGAATGCTGTTTCCTACTATAGCGTTTCTACAAACATCAAAATGCATATTGGACCATGCACAGGAAGCTGAAAATTCAAAATCTTTTAGCCTTAAAGGGCTTTTTATTTCTTGATTACAATGGACACAATTCGTGGTTATTCTCTACTAAATGAATATGATATATCATTCTTTTTAATTTGCGCACTTTTTACGTCCTTTTATTTTAGTCGTTCCCAGGACATTTAATATTTTTGATTAATTTCATAGCCGTTTTGTAATAACGACCCAGGGGCCAACAGACCCCTAGGACAAAGATATTCAAAGACATTACATGCATATCAACCACGTTCCCAGGGCATTTGCCTTGTTGATGAAGTTGATAGCGGCGAAAAAGCCCTAGCGTGGATAAAAAGACCGGATAAAGTTTTGCATCAACTTTAGGGAGACTCGTTCAAAAAATATGTTAGAAAAAGATACCATTTTTATTTCTACATGATATAAAGCAACTTTATCTCAATAATTAAATTGATATATGTGAGGTATTTGTCTTTCCCTGCAGAACTGGAAGTTAACTAGCTAGCGTATACCGTCCAAATTACATGAACATCTTAATTAATAGCTAGTAGTCATATATATATCAATGTTGTTGAAGTCATTACCCTACTTGGGTACAAGACTCAATGTTGTTAGTCAATGTTTGGGTCTATTTTGATAAATATTTTGGTGACAAGCTGGCTGTGTTCTCTTTAAATCTTATGTGGGCAAATTATCTGTCACATTTCTAAGAAACATTTTGTTGGCTAAAAACCATGCAGCTGACTTTCATCGTGATGTTTGTTGTTTATAATCCCCAGACCTCTTACGCAAATCGACAGGCAAAATATAATCCCCAGAGCTCTTACGCATATCGACAGGCAAAATATAATCCCCAGACCTCTTACGCAAATCGACAGACAAAATAATGCAGGCGGTAAGCCGTGTACCAGTACAGTCCATTCCAAACTTTAATTTTAGGTAGAGGTTGAAAACAAAATATATATATAACTTGCATGTAGTTTAGATTTGAACACATATCAGTAAAAAGATGCTAGTAGCCACAGTTCGAAAGTTTTTAACCATAATTTGACTTTCTTGTCCTAAGGTCTGCATTTTTTTGCCTGTCGATTTTTCTGATTTTTTCCAGGCATGCGCAAGTATCTCGTAAAACATAAACGTTGGAACTTGTGTATGTAAGTAGGTAAATATGATGAGCTTATTTGACTCATGAAATGGGCTACGAACCGGTTAAAATGCTCATATTCCGTATATCCCGCGCACATATTAAAAATCCGGCAAACGCGTTTTGCGCAATGAACAGACCAGCGCACTTTGTTCGCTGGTTCAATATTTTTTTTCGAAAAGTATATTACAAAGAAATATTTCATCGAGACTCATTCTGGATGAAAACATGACCAAGGCTGGAGAAGATAAAAATTCTAGATATATCTATATGTTCGAGTCTGTAAATTACATACATGCCGGAAAAATAGCCAGTTTGTTTTTCGCCGCCATCAGCTCGACTTTCGTGTAAGACACTAAACTCCAAAACCAACAGCCGTTCCGTAGCCCCTTTAAGTGAAGCACTAAAATGTAAACTGTTTTGCGCTTTTTTAGCATTGCCTTTTAAATGAAGAAAGCTCTCGCAAATTTTATTCCTATTTACCTATATACTTAAGGATAGACATAAAGAAATATTTTGAATTAGCTATACTTTCGACGTTTCAGAATTTGAGCAATTTAAATGAGGCCGATAAAGGTTTTGTAACAAAACTTCTAAATCTGGACCAAACAAGAACAAACAAGTAAGGTTTTTTAACAAATTATTTCTTCTAAGGCCAATGTACCATACTGAGAAAATTTAACACCAAAATATCCTATTATTATATTTTAGGCCAGCGATTGATTATGCTCCACCAGCATAATTTCACATTGTGGCCAAGTACAAAGAGCATTTTAAGAATTAATACCCTGCACGTATATAATAAATCAGCTTTACCTTAACCCATTATTTATATATACCGTTAAATGATATCAAATGTTGTCCCTTTTACGCAGCAAGATCTTGCAAAATCCGTAAATATTAATCTGCAAAAAAAAGAGTTTCTTGTCTTGGTGACAGTTTATATATGTAATTAAGAACAACACGGCAAAAGTTTACATTTTAAAACTGGTAGGAATAGAGTTTTAATTCTCGGGTCTTGGTTATGATCATTTTAAAAGAGAAAACAAAAAACCTTTGGAGAAAATGAGTTGCACATTTGGATTTACAGCATAAATTATATAAGATAGAAAATTTTGAATAATATATGATCATTAGAACAGGTTTTATAATGTTTTAAATTTTATAAGAGTTTGACTGTAATATTCAACTGTAGTGAACCATTTTCACTGCAGTTGATTTGTGTAGTCATTTCATCATAAAACATTAAATGTTTTGCTACTAATAGCGGCAGTTTACTTAGTGTATAAACTTGAAAAATGCATGATTCCATAAATTTTAATACTGAATTCATATACGTTGGCCATTTTTGTTGAAAATGTCAAGCATGTTAACCTGGATCCGAGAATAATCCATAAACTTAGCACTACAACCTATCCTTCTTAGTTTTGATTTTAAAAATAGAAAAAATTGTTGTGCATATTAAAAAAGAGTACCCAGCTCTTCTCACACAATTTCTAACGTATTCTCAACAAAATGGATAATAATAGCCATTGAATATGTCGTTTATAAATATGTGGTTAAGTAAACTGTCCCAGGATGTCACGTTAGCTAGATACCTATATAGTACACAGCGTAGCTAGTTGCTAGCTACAGCTCATGAATGTTAATGGCAACAAACTTCTAAAACATTTTCTAAATTAAAGGCCTTTTGCCAATATTAAAAAATCAAGCTAAGCCATATCAATAGAGTAAAGTCAGTAATATTCTGACAATTTTGCTTTCATCGACAAAAAAGTTTCCTTGATGTTGTGTCTTTTTTCGCCCGCCATTTCTTAACTTGCTATTAAGGCGGGCGCCAAATTTGCATCTCATTATCTTTGGAATTCCAACAATTCCCAGTATATCTGGGCATTTTTGTATCACGTGACCAGCCTGTTCCAGGTTCATTGTTGACCACTCCGTAATGACGGCTCAGGGGCCACAAGACCCTGGGGCCGAGGTTGCATGCATATTCCATGGGTAGGGTTAGGGTTATTGTTATTATGCATAATAACCGGTTAATATGCATAATTTCTTTTCACAATCCCCGTAACATACACACACACTCAAGCATTAAAATAATGAAATAAGAATGATAAGGCTAAAATCTTTTAAACTCTTTTAGGATACTGTAATGGTTCAGACGACGGAGAATTAGCGACAAAACTTTGCACACGTGGCCATCAATACCTGCTGCAAATTACTTTGCCACATTTTATGTAGATTTTGATTATTTAATAAAAGCAGGGGAGGATCTAGGATTTTTTCTGGTTACGAAAATTTGATAGACTTTTTGGCAAAGTTAGGCTGCCTAAACCCTAGATCCGCCCCTGAAAAGAAAAGTGTTAATGCACAAAAGAGCAAGCAAATATATTTTTTTCACGAAATTTTAAATTTTTAGAAAAAATGTGACGATGCATTTGTGCTATGGTCATTACCATAGCACAAATGCATCGTCACTAAAGTGATTAAAATTTAAGAAAATAATCAGAGGCAAGTTTGGGACGTTTTAGTGAAAAAGAGAAACGCAGATTTATATAGACAATTCAATTTTCTTTTATATCCAACAAACAATTTTTCAAAAAAAGAGAATTTTGGAAAAATAATGAACATTCTTAGTATGTATCTTAACTATCACAGTATCGTTAAAAGCTATTCACATCCTCTCTTTCTTAACCCAGTTTCGGTGAAATTTCGGTCTGTCAGCTTAAATTCTGTTATAAAATGCGTTTTAATAAAGAGAAATGTGTAGTTTTTTAATACTTCAATGTCTACAAGTGAAATATTCAATGGACTATACAACTAGCCTTATATACTAATGCGCTAACTGTGTGTGTGTGTGTTTGTGTGTCTGTGACATGCAAAGCCGATTATATTTTCTATAATTTTCTACAACAGCGTTTTTAAAACAACCCCTAAAAACTATGTTCTTGATTATTTACATTCGTAATTGGCTTCAACAAATGATCTGATAAATGAAGGCAATTTATTGTATGCTAATTTAAACTTATCATGACGAATTTTAAAACCAAAGGGAATGTAATCGATTCGTCATAAATTGATGTACAAGCAAAGTCACGGGTATTAAACATTGTTATGGTTGTCTATTTCATTTAAAGCGTTTTATTTGCAGTCTTTGTAATGAAAATATTAACAACAAACCGTTTCTTAAAAAACATAAAATAATTTTTTAAATGTCTTTTTAAGTGGATATATTTATACGGATGTATTTTATTTGAAACGGTAGCTGCATCGCTGATTTGTGCCAAGAATGAACGAAATAGCAGTACTCGGTATATGTAAGACGGGCTAAAATCTGAAGACCGGAATATGGACAGGGGAGAAAATACGATAAAGTTCTTTGCAACAAATGAATTATTTCTAACAGAGGTTACAAAACAATTTGCATTTCTCTTTCATTAAGTTAGCCCACAGTGGATTTTTGTCTGTGCATTTTGCCTGACCCAGTTGTTCACAGTTTCCAAGAATATCTTCACAACCTGGTGGAGGGGCTGTTATACCTAGATAAATACACCCTGTTAGTGCTTAAAAAACGATATTTTCAATGAACCTTCGCAAAGAAGTTGAATTTCATTTTTATGCTGTATCCGAAAATAATGTGTGAAATTGTAACTCGCTGTGTAGAGAAATAATTACTTACCATGGCCACACAAACCACAAGCTTTTCTGCAACTGTTTCTCATGTAATTTATGTACACTCGATTCGTGCAATGACCACTATTTGCATACCCGGTACAAGAGGCACCGCTATTGAAGCACCCTTAAAAAGAAATATCCAAAACATAAATGTTGGTCATTTGAAAGAAAAGAAAAAGAACTCAGTGTGCACATACCTTTTGGTGGCGGTACATAGGGTGGTAAAGTAGGATATACACCGGCTAAAACCAATAAATATATTGATTTAGAAATTATGCTTTATGAAATTCCAAATTGGCTTTTTTTAAATTGGCAATGGGAACATGACTTTATTTTTTTTATCCAAAACTTGATTGTGAAATTAAAAAGGATTCTGATTGACTACGCAATATTTTTGACTCATAGAAAGTTGACTAGAAAGCCAATGTTACAGTTTTAATTCTACGGTTGACGATATTCACTTACTGCATCCATAAAGATTGTTAATTTTTTGAATATCAATATGAGAAAACCCTTCATCTTGGCCAATCTCGTGTTGTTTCGACGGATCCTGTGTTTGAATGGTCATGTTTTGTTCTTTACCAAATGCGTTCCAAGAGTAATGCATCATTGAACGGTAATCATAGGGCATGCCTTTAGAACTTATTTCGGTCGAGCTGCGCGTTCTAAAGTTGTGCTCAAAACCTAGAAATATAACAGGTTGGGCCAAAACAAACAAAACTCCACTTTGTTCGGAAAGTATAAGCAGATAGATTTCGCATGTCGTTTTCAGGGCAACTTCTTGAAACTAGATACAGTGGACTCTCTATTTAGCAGACACTACAAAAAGCGGAAACCTCTAATTAACAGACATAAAGTGATTACACCATTGAAACCGTTAAAGACCTTTTAATAACAGAAAGCAATTAGCGGAAATTTTTCGTTGCACGAATCTCTCTTATTAGCGGACAATGAAGAAGAGGAAATATTTTACTTAAAAATTATATTTTATGTCACTTGTTGCATTAGCATCGCACTTAAATGCTTTTACTATCCGATTTTTGCAACAAATGAAGTAGTAATGTTGATTTGAAGATTTTCTCTGCCCCTAAGTTAAGCTAATTTCCTGATGAATTATCTAGTTCTTAAGCCAAGTCTTCTACAAACCCGTTTCCTGTTGAATTGAAGTAGGAAATGACCTCTAATTAGCGGACAAAAAGTAATTGCACCAAAGGTGTCTGCTAATTAGAGACTCGACTGTTTACACATAATGAAATTTTAATATTACCTTGTCTTCTAGAAAATACATCGCATTTCCACGCTCAACCTTTCCAACACAATTTTATCTGAAGTTACAACGAATATGATTTAACATAAACCTACCTTTAATGATATTTTCGAAGAGTATTTTTACGTATTTGTTCCTGTCCGGTCGAGTTTGTTCATGGACAAATCCTAAACAAGGTTCATTGCTAATGTTTTAAAAAACTATCTCACACGAAAAGATGCAATTAGTTGCCTTACTTGGTCAAGCGTTTTTGTAAAAAAAGAAAAGCCCTTGGCGACGAAATTTTGGGGTGACAAAATAATTTAGGCCAATTTAGATAAATGTCGATATTATCATGTTGTCACACAACAAAAATTAACCTACTCCTTAACGGAATAAGCCTTTCCAAACTTAACTTTCGCAAATTTTGTGCGTTGTTCCTTGCAATGTTGTTAATCACTGAATAACAAAAATTTAAAAATGCTTATTATTCGTCAATCCAAATTTTTTTGTTGAAAAATTTGGCTGACATGGTTGAGGCCAAAAAAAATCCTTGACAAAATAGTAAGCTGTTATATCAAGTTATTTTTTAATACGTTAACACAGGAAACTTAAACAGTTGCTTGCAAACTTAATCCGTACCTATACTATGTCCTATTTCATGCATGATTGTAGCTCTCCACCAACACCATTGTCCTAAAGACACCCAATTTCTTCCACCACCATAACCAACAGGAGAGGAACAGCTAGAAAAGAAATAGACCTTTTTATCAATTTGTTTTCAGAAAACGAATTAAAAATTTCATGATAGTCAATAAAACAGTACGAGGACCACCATTATCAACTTATTTTTTGGATATCAATAAAAAAAATGTAAGCTATCACCAATAATTCAGAACGAGCCACTTTTGCAACACTAGTTAAGGTTGCCATGTAGTCTCCATACTAACTAAGTAAAAAACACTTCACCTTAACTGTTTCTTTTTTCTATCACAAGGATCAAATCTGTTCAGTTTTCTTCCAAAATTCCCAATAAACTTAATATCACTTCCTGAAGTTTTTTCGTATATCAATTCTGTTAGTTATTATGTACGGTAATAAAAAATTTTCTCATTCATTTTTTGCTTACGCAAATCTGTTTAGTCTCTCGGGTATTAACTTTCCCGCAAAAAATTAATAACGAAAATAAATCAAACTAAAAAAAATATTTCCTACCCTCCTCCTTTATAAAACTCGATATATCCTTTCTCAGTTGTTCTTCTTTTAAATCTCAAACAGGTGTAAGTATGATACTGCTTGATAGCTTCGTCAAGTTCTTTCATTGCTTTTCGTTCTCTCTCTAGCAAAAAATATATTTAGTTCATGGTATTCACCGTAGTATAGGATATGGATGAGCATAAAGTGTATTGTTTTAGGAATAAATGTGGTCTCTGAGTTTTCTGGCAACATTAATTTTTATTGACGTAAGATTATGTTAATGTTTTACTTTTTATTTTAGACTACATTATCTTACAAGCGGAAGCATTGGAAAACCTCAATTCAGTTGCAGATAAAGTCAGTCAAGTAAGTAGGTCCGTTTACATTGTTACATCAATCAAGAATGTATAAACACATACTCAGCTCAGATGAAATGGTGTACGGGATGATACCATTCGGCCACAATCTGTTTTTTGAAGTAACTGAAGAAAATGTGAAAGTGCCTTCTTTTACTTGTTGCAGCTGTGATGGAGTTAAAACCATATCCCCTTCAAATAGAACTGGATCTACAATGTAAAGAAATTAACATTAGTCAAGCTATTTTGTAGTTTCCTACAACAGTGTTCTCTATTTGTGCTTTCCATCCCATCTTATTCCTACTTATAACAACGTCTTTATCAGAACTTAACTACAGATTAAGAAATGTCTTTTCAAGCGCTTTATCGCAGTGACGATTTAGCACATTCAAATGGCTAATTTGGATGTTTGGTGCGAAGTGACATAAATAAATAAAGTTATTGTCTTAAAGCTTTTTGTTCACACTGCTGGAATTAGACTACAAAAGTATTTTATCTATTCCTCAGATGTTGGGAAATCAATTAACAAAGAGAATACAATCAGTTGAATATGTCCATAAAAGCTATCTAAGAAAAGCACGTTCTTGTTCTTCATATTACTTGAATGGATACGCCTACCTTCCATCTGCTTTATCCAACTTGACTTCACAACACTAGACAGGACGAGGATGAAGAACACAACCACGTGAGCCATGATTATTGATTCTTTGTAGCTCAACCTAGTTATTCTACCTATAGCCTTATAAAGATAGCATTATAGAATAGAGGAAAGTCAGTCAAGTATGTTCATAACAAAATTAGATACATGTTTAACCAGCTTATGATGTAAATCAAAAGAAACTCCACACCTTTTGTTTGAGTTTGTAACGAAATTTTATACGTTTTTGAAGTTTTGGCTTCAACAATCTGCGTATAATCAGCTGGCAAGAAACTAATGGAATCGGTTTTGTTAACTTAATAAAACAGTGATTAATAAATTTTCCTGTCAACGACGTAGTCTGATAGCGCAAGGGTTTATGAATACGAGACTATATAAGTGTAATAGTTAAATTTTTTTTTACTAATTTCTTGTTCCCTTTATTAACTATTCTTTATCAATCGAGTACATATTAAACGCTTTTGGAGTTCGGTGAATGCGCGTTACAAGTCCATTTACCAGTTGCTCGACTAAACGAATACCTTAAGGGAATTTTTTGCGAGATCTGCATTTCGCGAAGATGACAAGTCCTAATATTATACGAGAATAAAGTTCACAAATTTCGTGAAAAAAGAATTTGACGACCCTTTATTAATATCTATCTGATTCCAAGGGTTTTTTTATGTATAAAGACTGCAGAAGTTGAAGGTCACATATATATGATATGTAGCTCTAGGTAAGTCAGAAGACAAAAAATTAAAAATCCTGTATTTCGATTTTCAAAAAAAAAAAAAATAATCCAAATTTGGCTGGAATTAAATTTTCGGAATTTTGCAAATAGCTCCTTATTCAATAATTTTCGGGGGAAACCAATTTCCCTAAATTGACAAAAATTCGCGAAAATAATACTCGCAAGGTATTCGTTGAGTTGCGTAGGCACAAAGTCTATTTTTTAGAACCTTACGTAGCCTACGCTTGATTGGTGCGACCGGTCACAGTAGTTCTACTTTTGAACTATCAATTTAATGTTATTTACCAGCATGTAAATGAAAATAAATTCAGCCAATCAAATCCTTCTTTTGTTTTAAAATGCTAGACAAAGCGCGTAAGCAGATCGCATTTCATTTACTAACAAGTGATGAACCCTTTAACTTCCCTCGTCAATTGTCTTCTTAGCATTGGTAAAACAAGAATTTGTCACTGTCAATTTGTCAAGATCATTACTTCCAAGATAGCTCATCAGTATATGAAACACCATGTTATTTGCATGCTTTGTTTTTAAGAGCTACCAGTCGCGCCACTAGTTTGAAAAAAGTGGAAACAACATTCGCGCCGTTCGCTTGAACAATTCGCTTAGTCGCGCGACCGAAAGAATGAAGTGGAAATCCGTAACGAAGGAAATTGGATGCATTAAAAGCTATAATTTGAGCTACAGCAATCATGCAAGCACCCCGACTACTTAACTCGAAAACTGTTTAAAATATTAATTATATCTGCGTATTTATAGAAACAAACCACATAACAACATTAATTGAACCAAAACTTTTGCACAAGTTTAAAAAATTCTAGCTTTGAAATGTTTTTGGATCTAAAAAAAGTTAATCAAAGAAATAAGAAACTGATAATGTCAAATAAAATTTACAATAAACTACATATCAATTCCTTCATTTCAGATGAACATAAAATGAGACCAGCGCCAATTTTCTTTTCTGTTAAGGTTGTTACTTAGGCAAAGAAGGTTTAGCAGAAGTGCTGTTCGTAAAACAAGAGCATTTCAGAACTTCACACCTGCATCTCTTTGAGCCAAAATGTCAGTTAAACCATGAGAACTGAGTGAAGAAAATTCAGTACTAGGTCCCATGTCACATTTTCTAGAATTAATTTGATGAAGCGATTATTTATACCCCATTCTCATCAGACAAGAAAAACCCTTTAAATCAGAAAATATTTTTCTGCATGTTTCCATCACTGTTTTCAAGATGGTCTAAATAATGAAATTAACTTATAAAATATGTGTATCCAGTTATACACCTCCGTATCAGTTTATCGAAAGGTTTTTGCTTAAATAAAGGTTTCACTCATAAACGATAAACGCACGTGACGTTTATCACCTTTTTTTATTCTGTGTTTCCGTAGTTTTCGGTTATTCATCTCAGGTGAATCAAGTAAATATCTAATTTAAAAGATTTTATCAGATTTTACAATCCAAGAACGCGTTACAAAGGCAGTGAAGTGAACAACAACAAACTTAGAGACAATTTATTTTCGTGAAAACTAATTCGCACGAAATTAAGAAAAATTCGCGACATGCGTGCAAATAAAGTCCCTTAAGATATCCCTAAATACGATACCAACGATAAAACTGTAAAAGTATGATCAGAAGAAGTTTTACTATCATGAATTTATATGCCATGTCCTGAATCCTTACAATGATTTTTCCAAGAATAAGAATATACTACAAAAAAATTTAGGAATATCCAAAAACATATTCTCATCATTAAATTTAGCTTACATGATTGTTAACGTTTGGTTTTTCATTCTTTGTTAATTCCTATAAACTTGCATCCTATCATAGATATGAAATGTCTTTTCTCAGGTTTCATTTGAAGTAGTTACCCCCCCCCCCCCCTCCCCACAAAATCTAGTTGACTGGTTGACAGTTGAATGAGGCTGCTTAAACAAAGTATCCTAGGGTTGATTTTCATTCCAGTTTGCATTTTCAGATCTTTCAATTTTAACTATGCTAAGAATATGCTAAGAATATATCGGGATAATTTTTGCCCAAAAGTCTCTATAATAATAGCCGTATTTTGTCTGTCGGTCAAAAGCGGGTCGTGCTAATCAAGCTAAAAATAACATAAACGATACATTTTTGTCGACCTTTGCTGCGACGTGCAAATTTCCGTCGATTTTTGCGCCCCGCCGAAGGGGAGCACATTTAGTGGACCGCGGGTATATAGTATTTGTGTTGGTGTATGGCAGAAAAATTTTTTTCACTCTCTACTTCGCGGGAAACTTCTGCTCGATCTTCCAACCCGGCTCTGATATAACACAACCTATGTGTTTGGTATCACCAAGACAAAAAAAACACTCATCGAGCAAATCTTTTTTTGTCTCAGTGTCCTTGTTGTCTCTAAAGATTTGAATGCGATAAAAAATGTTAATCGAGATTCTTTTGTTATGCTAATATTGAGCTTTGTAATATGATGCTTCGTTTGCCTCGTTTAATGTGCTTAAATGTCGCTGCAGCCCACGTGAATTTATCTTCAAGAATAGATTTGTTTTTGTCTGAACCACGTTGTTGCTAAACCTGTTAACGGTAAGTAAGTGGAAGGATTACTTATGTCTTATATGAAATTAAACTTAGGACGGTTCCTGGCGTTGATCCAAAGACCGCAATTTAGGGATGCATCAAAATTTATAACTGGGAAGTTTTCTTGTGCCGTTGATACATTTTTTGAACTCTTTATTAATGCTGTGTACGTCAATACTTGCCTTCTTGTGAAGAAGGATGTTACATGTTAAGGTTGTTATATGATGTTAAGGTACATTATGATGTCAATTATCTCTAAAGATTTCGTTTATATACGGCCATGACTAAAACTGGTTACATTGTGTTGGTCTTGCCTTCCTGATCTGGCTTGTCGTAGTAGCTTTACTGATGTAGCTAGGGAGCTAAATACTATTTTTAAATTCCTCTAAAATTACTTTTACTAGCTATATATCAAGCTAGCCAGCTAGCTAGCTACACAAAATAGTGCTTTAATTACCTTTAAAAAACCTTTGTCCTGCTTTGCATAATTTTATCAACAAGGGTGCTGATAAGCCGCATACGCCGTAAAAAAAGTTAGGGCGAGTCCGGCGTTTCGAAAAAATTCAAGTATTGACTCGAAAAAGCTCGCATAGCCCAAAAGATGCCCGAAAATAGCGCCTTCTTCCAACTGTCGTCCGCATTGTATGTTACAAGGAATTGCATTTCGTGAATGCTCCGGGGGTGAGTTAGGGAGAGTTCGGGAAAGTGCATGCAGTTTCAGAGGACAACCAATAATTTCATTCAAAAGGCCGCCAAACTCACCCTTTTATATGCGGGCGTTTGCAGCTTATCGGCACCCTCTTTTTATCATGAGGGGCTGGATACCCGACTCCTGTTCTTTTGAGAAAAATGGGGCTAAAATAACTTCCGAATGAACCTTTGTGAGGCTATTGCTATCAGGTAAAAAGATATTCGTCACAGGATTTTTTATATCTTCTGCAGGAAAGTTGTCGAAGCCTGACAAAAATTTATTGTTGCTTGCACTGAACAGTCGAGGTGAACTAATAATTAACCAATAACATGATAGTAGCCGTTGCAGTATAACTATACGCTACCCACAGTATAATTGTTGTTACAGGCTTCTTTGTGTTCTTCACTTTTCATGTTTTTTCCTGAAATCCGAATAGTGTCTTGTTAAATAACATACTGCTACAATAACACTATTATCTTCTTGACACAAGCGTTTCTTGTTCCTATTTTTGGTTTTAATTGGAGTACAACTTTATGTGGATCTATATAAATATAGATGGCTATGGGGAGATCGATAACGAAGAAATGCGTGGAAATTTAAGTCAAAAAAATTTATATCGTATAATTAGCTGTATGAGCGGCTAATTATACTGTACGCACCCTATATATAATTATTCTGCATCAGCTAACCATTCTGTTACTGGCTAATTATCAGTTCTCCTTGAGTGCCTAATAGCCAGATATTTTGTTGAAAAAAATGGACCCTAATTTGCTTGAAAAACTTTCATGACCTTACCTAAAGTATCACAATATATTTTTCTAAGATTTCTTAGAAAAGACTTGATTTTAAAAATCTCATGAAAAGACCATCAATTTATTAAATTTGACAAATTTATTAATTGTGCGTTTACCCTTTTTTGTTTCAACTTGTTGAATTCAATTCGAAATTTCAAAAGTTAGATATGTTCAACTTTTTGAATTTGTCAAACAAAACAATGACCAATAAATTTCCTCAAAATCAAAAAAGGATAATAAACGATCAAATTTGTTCAATTCAATAAATCGATTTCGGCAAAATAAATCCTGTATTGTCCACAGGTTTGAAAATCATGTATCGCCTGCTTAAAATTTTACTTGTTTAACAATGATATCGAAAGCCAGCTTGACTAAATTTATATACATATATTGATATAATATACCTTGTGCATCACATGACATTGATTTGTATCTTTTTAATAAATTCTCACTTCAAATAAAAAAAGGAGACAATAATTACACAACCTGGTATTAATTCAGTTCCTGGTAAAATTGTATTCTTGTTTCTTATTTTTAAATGTACTTTCTTTTTCAGATCGACTGTTATCAAACCATGCACCATCAGCATTTTCAAAAAATCTTCAGAGTAAATTTTAAAGGATCTTATTGGTAAATTATTGAGTAATAATTCATTGAAATTGAACTTGTTCAGAAGTTGTTATATTCGAATGGTCAAGTTCATACATAACAATCTGTATCCTAGAATTTCAAGAATTTTTCAGATCAGTTATAAAAATATCCAGTTAAAGTTTTTAGAATATATATACTATATATATGTAAAAAAAATATTTCTTAATTTTTTATTTATTACGTTGTATTTTAGGTTAGTGACAATAATAATTGAGAATTAGGATACTTAATTATTTTTCACCCATTTCTCTCCGTTTTCAAAGTCTATACTTCAAATTTCAGAATCTTCCAGGCTAATGACGGAAATCTTCAAGCCGCAGGGCTTCTTATTTATAATTTTTCCCCTGGGCAATAAGCTTATCCACAAGTCTCTATTCGATTCCGTTCTGCATTTCTGTTATCATACCCGTTATCACGCAGTTACATGAACCATCCACTATTTTCCATTTTGAATTTCGATCCCGTTCTAAATTCGTATTTTTAAATCGTTATTAGCAATTCGGGGCGCATTAGTGGTAACTATGGCTAGTAGTTAAGAATACTTATGTTGAAACGAAAAAACAATCTTCTGATAAAAAAATTGTAGTCGTATGGTTTGAACAAAATACTGTATTACAAAGAAAATTATTAGCCGAAGTGAGTTTCACTTTGCCTATGTAGAAGTAGTGTATTTTAATCCTACGATATGTTTTACCCAAAATGAAATTATTGTTACACAAAAAATTCTGCTATTCTCACACGGGCGTGAGATTACACTTTGCTCGTTTCTGAACATGTATTCATCTATAAAGATTTCATAGGAGACCGAAGTAAGTCTACTTCGGCAAAGACAAATTTACGCCGACGTGAATTTTACTTTGCTTACGTGTAACCGACTCCTTCTGCGCAAAGTGAAATTCGCTTCAACTAATCATTCTTTTGGCGTATTTTTTATACTTATATCGCGAAAACTTTTCACTTTGGCTAGAAATCTCACACCGGCGCGAGTTTCACTTCGGGTACATGTAACTGACTTCTTAAATACTCCACTGAAAGGATAGATTATGCAACATTTCTGTTTAGTCGTTAGTGTTATAAACAAAGTGACGGAAACTTCAAAGAAAACTCAGAAAGTATTTGTTTTCATCATTTATCACAATATTTTTAAAATGGCCAATACTCAAAATCAAAAACGATAGCCACGAAACGGATTTACGTTTTTTACCACGTGCTTTTTTTGTTTTCATTTTCGTTCAAATAGATCCGTTGTTTGAAATAAATAACACCGGAGGAATCATGATTTTTTAATCATATCCACATCTCTGCACCTGTTTAAAAAGTAATGAATTTGCTTTTAATAGCTAAATCAAATAGGTAGAAACGACGCTGAGATTACGATTAATAGTTACAGCCGGCTTATCCTGGGAGATAGAACACATGCTTCATGTGAGTACATAGAAGACCAAAAAAGCTACAGCTTGCGAGAAGAGAGGAATTTACTACGCAAGTTACAAAAGAAATTTAGACTCATTCCTAATCGTACGTTATATATATTTAAATAAATAAATCATACTTTTCAAACAGTTTAAATATCTTAAAATTCTGTTTATTTTTTTAGCCCTGAAGAATGGATATCTCACAACTAACGATATTATGTTGGTTAGTTTCTCACGTATCTAGTATATATTTTGGTGGAATCCCTCATGGCGGAAAGAAAGCGGTAAGATATGACTATATACTTCGTTACTTTACTTGCGGGGAAATTAGTTTTGTTTGTTATTATATATGTAGGGAGTCTTGAAAATAGCTTTATCTAAAAAATGCTAAAATAGAGTTTGTTTTTCTCTGTTGTTTTACTTGGGACAGGGTAACCCCAGGCGAGAAAGAGGAGCCAAAAGTAGCTTTCTTTTATTGCTGGATGCTGTAATTGAGCTTTAAAAACGCGAAAAACCTATTATTAAATGTTTTTTTGCTTTCCAGGGAGAAATAGATTTTGCTTTTGGGGGGAGGGGATTAACTAATTCTGTCCACAATTTCCTTTACTTTTTATATATATCTTCTTCTCATCAAATAGCCCTTAGATCTCAAAGAACAGGTATCATTTATGTAACAAAATCAAGACCTGATTTTTTTTATAACAACAGCAAAAATTTCCCGACACAATTTTTGTTGTATTGAGACATTTGCAGATATGTGCTAAAGTTTATAAGATATGGGGTACCTTAATTATTAAAGGGGCCAAAATAGTTTAGCTTTTTTTTTTATCTTTTTTGAATTATCTCATTACACTGATTTTATTTTCACATGTTTCATTCTCTAATAATTTCAAATTTAAGTGCGAATAATTATACCTTCTAAACTTTATCTCACGCCTGTCCTTTGTTTCAACAATATATCAAAAATTACTTCTTACAACCGTTCGGAAAAAGAACAATACAACGACACATGCTCGATTCATAATGGTACCCCATGTTGCCTGCTCCACCTTAGATTTCCATAATAAAACATCAAGAGAAGAAATTGTTGATTCTATTTTTAAAAAATTAAAAAGTAGACAGGTGTTTCTAAAAAAGCGTGTAAATTTTACATCAATCTTTAGCAACAAAAGAGCAGCTTGCAACATTCAACACACTCTTTTTAAATTATAAATATATTGCTTCACTGGGTCAAACAGATACGTTCAAACTCCGAATTTTTTATTTATTAAAATGACACTACTATGAAGCAAATTCACATTACAATAAGAATTGCAACATTTAACGTTGTTACATCGGCAGCCATTTTGATTGGCGATGACTCACAAAATATTTCTCAACGTGAAATTTCGACTTTTTGGACATTAAGGGGTTGTTTAGATAGAAAATATTTTCTCGGGAAAATGTTTTAGCATGATATCACTTTTACTTTCTGTTCATATGGCATGGGTAAAAAAATACTAACTAATTTTTGGCCCCATTTTAGGCTTAGACCCTTAACAACTGGTTGACTTATAAAAAACCCCGTGTAATCCGTGCAGGCGGTTTATTTACAACACCTGATTGGTTAAGACAACAATACCTAAAATTTTTCGCAGTATCAAAATCAGCGACTGTTTTTGAGAAATTTTTGCCGCAATAAATTTTCGCAATTTTTGATTTTGGTGTCTGTTAAAAAAAAATGCAATTTGGAGATAAAAAAAGATGAGTTTGCATTTTTCCTAGTAGCTAGCTATTAATTATTATTCCTAAGTATCATTTAGGAAGTTATTACTGAATTCGCCAGTAACAATATAAACGTGTCGCTACTATACGCATCTATGACTTCTAACGAAAAATTAAGCTACTCATTTGAACACCTAAAATCTTGGACAAAATATTCGTAGAAAAGGCATTTTTTCTTGTCACTGGGATGTGTTGCGAGAGTTTTCGGTAAAAAAATGAGTAATCAACGTGAAAAATGCGCCAGTTGCGATTTCCACAATTTCCGCATTATGTAACAATCCTCTCGAGGACCAGGAGGGGCCGAAATATTGAGGAATTGGGGCCTACTGACGTCAGCTGAATTAGTACTGTTAACTTTATCGAATTAACCAAATAATCTAGCATCCTAAGTCTACTGTGAACATTGCGCACATTGACAAGTTTGGAATGCATGTTACTTACATAGAAACGGCCTTCTCAATTACTTGTGGCTATAAACTTTGAAATTCCCCTCTCCTTCCACTATATTATGTTCGGGGATGTAGAGTTTGCAGAGCTTCAATAACCATAATGTTTTAACATTTTTTACGTCAATGTAAATAATATCGAAGTTGCTGATGCGAGAAAAATAAAAAAAATTCTTCCATTTAAAAGGAACTTGAGTCACAACCAGTACGTAATATTTCTTCTTCTGTATTTCAGATTTCAACAAAAAGCGAAATTAGACTGTCTCAACAACCAGGATTAGGAATTTATCCTTGGAAATACATCAAAGACATTTTTCTGATAAAACTGAAGAACATCAAATTGAAACCAATACGAAAAGGAAAGCTGCTTTATAAAGACAGAAGGCAAGACAAGAAAAATTTGGGAAATAGAAAGATTGATAAGAAATCTAGAGGGCGCTATGAGAAGTTTCGTGTAACTGAAGAGCACTATAAGAAACCATCCACAAGAAGAGGGCGCTATCAAGAGTTCCGTGCGAGTAAAGGGCTCTTTAAAAAGTCTTTCGCAACAATAAGGCGCTATGAGCATTTCCATGCAAGTAAAAAGGCAACTAAAAAGCATTATATGAAATCTTATACAAGAAGAGAACGCTATGAGGACTTGCGTGCACGGAAAGCGCACAATAAGAATTCTTCTCATAGCAGACGTCATTATAAGACGTCTTCAGCAAGTGCAAGGTACTAAAATAACTTTATCGCAGATCGAATAAAGTCGGTCGGTCGAGGTCGAAAAAGAAGTCTTTTACAAATAGTAATGGACACCATATTATTTTTTGTTACGATGTTATTGTAGATAAACGGATTTGTAAGTATGCATAACAAGGCTTTCAACTTAAATATTGCCACAACTTGATTGTTCTTACTCAAAAAACATTACGTGATTTCTGACTATGGTATTAGGCGTAGTGAAATCGCGAAGCGTCTCTTTTTTCTTGAACTTGTTGTCAGGTCTAAAATTAAAGAAAATAGAGAGTAATTTAAAAAGTCAGTGGATACACTCAGAAGATTGCCATATGTCTTTTAGATTGCCATATGTCTTTTAAAATAACAGTTCCTCTCCATATAAGCTTATCCACAGGTTAAGGCTGTCACCACAGAAATTTTTCATCGAAAAGAAATATTGTCGGGCCATATTTTTAATTTTTTTGTTCTTTTGTATATTATGATGACGATAGTATATATAAACAAAACTATTGTAGCCATTTCCCTAAACCCTATTCGGTTCATTTGTCAAAAAACCCAATTTTGACACAACTAATATTCAGTTGACCATAACTCAAGAACACAAACGAACTAGATGCTCAGTCGCTGCACCCCTGGACCCCCCCGGGCAACACACTCGGCTGTTGACTTTAGTTTAGCAAAAGAAAGGGTTGCAAGCATTAGGTGTGTCGCAAATGCATTGGGCGCATGCTAAGTAAGTGTGCGATGGGCGAGCCTGTAAAAGGCCCGTGGCTATTCCACATATATACGGGACCCGCACCAGCAGGGTTAAAATTCAATTACTTTAGATTAAAAGTGAATTTCCACAATCTGGTTAAAGGTTCTGACATCAAAATAAAAGTTATTTAACACATTCACCGGTTATTACATAGTTCGCAACAAAGTTTTCAGTCAGTTTTCCCCAATTTTTGGGTTAAATCGAATCGGTAAATCGGCTTAATGACGTGTCCAAAATTTACAGGATGATTTCTCTTGAAAAAAAAAATGGTGTTGTAAGTTTAAAGGTCTAAGGATAATCCTAACAAAAGATATCATGTTTTCCTGATTATAAGAATTTTTATAAGTGTAGTTTCCTGTAATAGACATTTTGCATGCAGGTGTCTAATCGATAAATATAAAAAGCTCAGTAATTATAAAAACAATGCAGCATAGCAAAAAAGAATATTTAAAAAAAAACAGGGGGAGGGGGGTGCACCCTGCCTCCGGATCAAATAAGGTTAAGCATTCTAAAGAAACAGGAAATTATTTTTTAGCAAGAGGTTTCGCAGACAAAAATGCCTTTTATAGTACTAGTCTTAATTTTGCATCTGTTAAGGCCAATATCCACACACGGAAAACGTTCCGCGGACCGGACCGGATAACGATAAAAATCTGTTCCAGTCCGTTCCGTTCCAGTACGTCGAAGAACGAAAATTAGTTTTTACGTTGCTACGACAATAATAACAACATGGATGAAAACCATGTGCTTCTTCTAGTTCTTCTAATTAAAAAACGTCAACTGCAAGTAACACATTCACATAAGCGTAAACATAGGATGTGGGTAAGAAAAATATTTTTAGAAAGAAAGGCGAAAGGAGAATATCATCAATTAATTCAAGAACTTAGGAGATCCATGATCATGAATTTTTTTACAAACAGTTTCATATGTCTCCTACAAGATACGAAGAACTTCTCAACATCATAGCCCCATTTATAACGAAATCTACTACTGCAGCACGTGAGCCCATAGGTCCTTCTGAAAGATTGTGTATTACACTAAGAAACTTATCAACTGGTGATTCTCACGTTACAATTTCAAGTAGCTATCGCGTAGGAATTTCGACAGTAGGACGAATTATTAAAGAAACATGCGAGGCAATTTGGGAAAAAATTACTCGAGCACGACTACATAAAAGCACCAAATTTGGAAGAAGAATGGTTACAAATTGCCGAGGGGTTTGAACAGGAATGGAACTTTCCAAATTGTGTTGGTGCAATTGATGGAAAACACATTGTTATGCAAGCACCCCGGCGCTCAGGATCATCGTACTTTAATTACAAGAAAACACACAGAACGACATATATATTTATATACTAGCCATAGTTACCACTAATGCGCCCCAAATTGCTAATAACGATTTAAAAAATACGAATTTAGAACGGGATCGAAATTTAAAATGGAAAATGGTGGATGTTTCATGTAACTGCGTGATAACGGGTATGATAACAGAAATGCAGAACGGAATCGAATAGAGACTTGTGGATAAGCTTATTGCCCAGGGGAAAAATTATAAATAAGAAGCCCTGCGGCTTGAAGATTTCGTCATTAGCCTGGAAGATTCTGAAATTTGAAGTATAGACTTTGAAAACGGAGAACAATGGGTAAACAAATCATAAGTATCCTAATTCTCAATTATTATTGTCACTAACCTAAAATACAACGTAATAAATAAAAAATTAAGAAATAACTTTTTTACATATATATAGTATATATTCTAAAAACTTTAACTGGATATTTTTTATAACTGATCTGAAAAATTCTTGAAATTCTAGGATACAGATTGTTATGTATGAACTTGACGATTCGAACATAACAACTTCTGAACAAGTTCAATGAATTATTACTCAATAATTTACCAATAAAATCCTTTAAAATTTACTTTCTCGTTGAAGATTTTTCGAAAATGCTGATGGTGCATGGTTTGATAACAGTTGATCTGAAAAAGAAAGTACATTTAAAAATAAGAAACAAGAATACAATTTTACCAAGAACTGAATTAATACCAGGTTGTGTAATTATTGTCTCCCTTTTTGATTTGAAGTGAGAATTTATTAAAAAGATACAAATCAATGCCACGTGATGCACAAGGTATATTATATCAATATATGTATATAAATTTAGTCAAGCTGGCTTTCGATATCATTGTTAAACAAGTAACATTTTAAGCAGGCGATACATGATTTTCAAACCTGTGGACAATACAGGATTTATTTTGCCGAAATCGATTTATTGAATTGAAAAAAATTGATCGTTTATTATCCTTTTTTGATTTTGAGGAAATTTATTGGTCATTGTTTTGTTTGACAAATTCAAAAAGTTGAACTTTTAAAATTTCGAATTGAATTCAACAAGTTGAAACAAAAAAGGGTAAACGCACAATTAATAAATTTGTCAAATTTAATAAATTGATGGTCTTTTCATGAGATTTTTAAAATCAAGTCTTTTCTAAGAAATCTTAGAAAAATATATTGTGATACTTTAGGTAAGGTCAAGAAAGTTTTTCAAGCAAATTAGGGTCCATTTTTTTCAACAAAATATCTGGCTATTAGGCACTCAAGGAGAACTGATAATTAGCCAGTAACAGAATGGTTAGCTGATGCAGAATAATTATATATAGGGTGCGTACAGTATAATTAGCTGCTCATACAGCTAATTATACGATATAAATTTTTTTGACTTAAATTTCCACACATTTCTTCGTTATCGATCTCCCCATAGCCATCTATATTTATATAGATCCACATGAAGTTGTACTTCAATTAAAACCAAAAATAGGATCAAGAAACGCTTGTGCCAAGAAGATAATAGTGTTACTGTAGCAGTATGTCATGTTATTTAACAAGACACTATTCTGATTTCAAGAAAAAACATGAAAAGTGAAAAACACAAAGAAGCCTGTAACAACAATTATACTGTGGGTAGCGTATAGTTATACTGCAACGGCTAACTATCATGTTATTGGCTAATTATTAGTTCACCTTGACTGTTCAGTGCAAGCAACAATAAATTTTTGTCAGGCTTCGACAACTTTTCTGCAGAAGATATAAAAAATCCTGTGACGAATATCTTTTTACCTGATAGCAATAGCATCACAAAGGTTCCTTCGGAAGTTATTTTAGCCCCATTTTTCTCAAAAGAACAGGAGTCGGGTATCCAGCCCCTCATGATAAAAAGAGGGTGCCGATAAGCTGCAAACGCACGCATATAAAAGGGTGAGTTTGGTGGCCTTTTGAATGAAATTATTGGTTGTCCTCTGAAACTGCACGCACTTTCCCGAACTCTCCCTAACTCACCCGGAGCATTCACGAAATGCAATTCATTGTAACATACAATGCGGACAACAGTTGGAAGAAGGCGTTTTTTTCGGGCATCTTTTGGGCTATGCAAGTTTTTTCGAGCCAATACTTGAATTTTTTCGAAACGCCGGACTCGCCCTAACTTTTTTTACAGCGTATGCGGCTTATCAGCACCCTTGTTGATAAAATTATGCAAAGCAGGACAAAGGTTTTTTAAAGGTAATTAAAGCACTATTTTGTGTAGCTAGCTAGCTGGCTAGCTTGATATATAGCTAGTAAAAGTAATTTTAGAGGAATTTAAAAATAGTATTTAGCTCCCTAGCTACATCAGTAAAGCTACTACGACAAGCCAGATCAGGAAGGCAAGACCAACACAATGTAAGCAGTTTTAGTCATGGCCGTATATAGACGAAATCTTTAGAGATAATTGACATCATAATGTACCTTAACATCAGATAACAACCTTAACATGTAACATCCTTCTTCACAAGAAGGCAAGTATTGACATACACAGCATTAATAAAAAGTTCAAAAAATGTATCAACGGCACAAGAAAACTTTCCAGTTATAAATTTCGATGCATACCTAAATTGCGGCCTTTGGATCAACGCCAGGAACCGTCCTAAGTTTAATTTCATATAAGACATAATCCTTCCACTTACTTACCGTTAACAGGTTTAGCAACAACGTGGTTCAGACAAAAACAAATCTATTCTTGAAGATAAATTCACGTGGGCTGCAGCGACATTTAAGCACATTAAACGAGGCAAACGAAGCATCATATTACAAAGCTCCATATTAGCATAACAAAAGAATCTCGATTAACATTTTTTATCGCATTCAAATCTTTAGAGACAACAAGGACACCGAGACAAAAAAAGATTTGCTCGATGAGTGTTTTTTTTGTCTTGGTGGTACCTAACACATAGGTTGTGTTATATCAGAGCCGGGTTGGAAGATCGAGTAGAAGTCCCCCGCGAAGTAGAGAGTGGAAAAAGATTTTCTGCCATACACCAACACAAACACTATATACCCGCGGTCCACTAAATGTGCGCCCCTTCGGCGGGGCACAATAATACAAGGATGTAAATATGTACACAAAACTAAAGCAATAAGAACAAAGTTTGTTTACGTGTCTTTCTATGCAGCATACTTAATGTCATAAAGTACCTGCTGAAGCTTCAGCTTAGCTAGAGCATTTTGTTGTGGTGTTAATGCTGATAAGGATGACACTAAACTCAAACAAAACAGAGTGTCGGGATCTGTCTCTTCACGTCTTGCATTCGGTTTCTCGTTTACTTTGTTTAACGTTTGAAGGAGAACAGCATCAATTAAACTAATTTGAACATCATCATTACTCCTTCTTTTTTTTTTACATTTGTTTGATATTACAACATCATCCGAAACTTCACTGGTTTCGCTGCTAGCTACATCAATCACACTACCACTATCACTGTTTAAAATGTTGCTATCTGTTACCTTGTTGCTCAATGAGTCTGACAGAAATCTAAGTTCGTTAAAAAAATTACAAGTGGGCAGCTTGTCATATCCTGCACCAGATTTCGTTCTCGCGTCTCTCTTTTTCAAGCACTTGCGATAATTTTCTCGTATTTTTGACCAATCATATTTGATTTTTTCAACTAAAACAAAACAAACATTAAAGCAAAATTAATATAGCTAATCTATCAACTGAAATTAATTTTGCACGTGTCTTCCATAGGGAACTGAACAAAAATATCTTACCAGATGCCCCCAGCTTTAATGATATTTCAGTCCAGGCTTGATCTTTTTTGTTAATATCTTTGTATGACCTTTGATTAGTTTTCCACAGACAAGGATAGCTAGGCATTATATCCACAATTCTAGAAGCAAGTGACACTTCAAGAAAGTTAGAATCGACTTCCTCGTAACCCTTATCAACCTCAGTCCGAGTTTGAGGTGGTAAAGAAGGGGTGGTAAAAGTTGCAGTAGATTCTGGTGATGACAACGGCAACACATTGTTGTTGTTGTTGTTGTTGCTTGATGATGATGAAGTGTTGGGGTTTGATATATGTCTTCGCTGGAAACTCAGAGGAACTGTGGGAGCTTGAGACGCTTCATCGTTAGCCATGCTTATGTTAAACCGACCAAGTTGTTGTAATTGCCAAGCATAACTTAGCATTTGTGCTGCATTTTCATCTTCCATAGCAGCATGCTGCTCTGCTGTTTGTTGCTGCGCCATTTTTGATTTGAGCATGCTCTGGTGGTTTGTTGATATCACGTGATTATTTTTTTGTAGCTTGTTATTGGTCAAAAATGCTAGTCGCTCCGCGGATCGGAAAAAAAGTTGAAAACATTTCAACTCTCTTCTGGCTTCTCGGACCGGACAATTTTCCGTTTTGATTGCGCAATGAACTAGCAATGAGCATGCGCAAAGCTTTGTTTTGGTTTGATCCGGTCCGGTCCGCGGAATGTTTTCCGTGTGTGGATATTGGCCTTTAGTTTGAGGATAATTCACAAATAGATGATAGGTTTATCTCAAAATTCTAAAAATAACACGAAGGCACTGAATCTCCTAAGCTAGGAATACTTCTGAATAAAAAGCTTTTTTAGGGCTAATTTCATAAGAAACTTCTCTGTTTAAAGTGGTATCCTTGGACTCAGTAACAGACAACTTAAAATATTAGAAACCTTACCCACTAATCTTTTTTTTTTTGCTAAGAAAGCCATTGAGAAATGTTACAAGCCGAAATTTACCATGAAAGATAAGAACATATCGGAACAAATTTTGTAACAAAGATTCTTGCAATTAAGTTCAGAAGGTACAAAAACCTGTGGAAGTTGGATTGCAAGCTGATGTTGTTGTTAAATTTGGGCAGATATTGAAAGTTTATTATTTTTGTTATCTGCAAAGGGAAAATATTTTAGGATTCTACAAAATTTTCCTCTAGTAAAATTCCTCTAAGACTATTTCTTGTCAAAAATTTTGCGAGAAAAATCCTCTGCAGTTTTTAAGTGACCTTACTTTTTGAAAAAAAATTTGTTGTGAAATTTTATACCACCAAAACGTTTCTTCCGCAAACACTTTCTTCCCTTAAAATACTTCGGATTGTTAACCCCTTACGGCTGCATACTTTTTTCAGGCAACCTGAAAGTTTCAGCTGGTAAAAAGCGAGAAAAGCTAGTTACTGATTTGAAAAAGCGTTTATAAATATAGCTAGCTATGTATTTTATGATGTTTCGACTGCTTCGGCAAGATTATATTTTGTCCTCCAATTGCGACAATGTGCCATAGTTCCCAGAACAAAGATAATTATGCCACGTTACCACTCTGGTTTCGCTACGTTATTTGTTTTAAGAAAACTGAAATGATTTGCTTCTTTTCGTGTAAGAAAAAGCTTAGCAGAATGTATGATCATGTCAAAAATTAATTACGGTTCTATTGTTTTTTAAAAAGCTCCACAATATTTAATAGCACGATTACAGAAGCTCCAAAATGCTGCTGCTTTTTTCGTTATTGGTCGCTACTGTCGAGAAGAGGACGTGGTAACGAGACTGAGATGGATACCAATTAAAGAACTTTTTGAACTATTGCCAAACTGCCAAACTCGTTTATATACTGGTTACCTTAAACTCGCTCGACACCAGTCAAGAAGACAAACGAAAAACAACTGAACAAAAGCAACATGACCTAGCTATAGCGGAGAGGGACACGTTTCAGTTTTTGGCAGGCAACACCTACATATAACAAACTCCCGGTGAAATTTTGAAAGAAGATTTTATTAAATTTTGCATCGATGCAAGATCATATTATTTTGATAAAGCACTTTCTAGAATTCTTTAAGACAAGTAGTTTTTCTTATTTTAAATTTATTTTTACATTAGCTCCTTTTAAGTACTTTTTTACCTTAATCTCTCATATTCGTCTCCCCAAGACCCCTGTGATGCCGTTGCATTGTCAAAATTCCTTCTATCCCTTACTTACTTGTGTCTGCAGCGGTTTTACCTGTGTGTTTTTTTTATTTTAACTTATTCATTAAATAAATTTTACGGATTGCTTAGTATATTTTCATATACATTTTTACTTTAGGCAGAAGAACCATTTGTATCTAATGGAAGCCGAAGAAATGATAAATAAAATAAATAAATAAATAAAAAGATCGTATTTGCATATATTCAATAGGTAATTCATTAATTAAACTAGTCGATAAGGCCCGTGGAAAAATCCACTTAGGCAAAAGCCCAATGAAAAAATAGGTTGCTTTAGATGTTTTGCTGACGTCAGCAGTGCATATACAAAAAAAAAATGTTCTTAAAATCTTACACCAAATATCAAATGTCAAATCGCATTAAATCCTCCACACAAATCTTACACAAAATAAAAAAGAACAGCATGCAAGGTGCAAAATCTTGTTGATAAAAAGTTACAACAATGACACTCACAACATCAACATTCACAACACCCCCCAAACCGACAGTAAGAACACCGACAGTTACAACACCGACAGTCACAACACGGATAATAACGCATCTCAAATATGTACATCTTATAAGTGATTATGTTGAAAACCCTCAGTATTTTATTCTAAAATGTCAAAAAGGAGGCCTGCAAGAGTTAGCACAAATCAACAAAAATAAGTTCTTTACACATTTTAAATATTGTCTTTCCCTTAAAAGCTTATACAAAAATATGAAAAAGCCATAGTTTGGAAAACATCAAATTTAAATCTAGAAAAGTCAGTCACTTCGGTTGCATACCATCCTCTCCCGCAAAGTTACACAAAATGTAAAAATCAACCAGTTAAGAACACAAAAATTTTATTTCTTAGTATATGATGAACCATACTGCCCTTTACCAACAATTTTAAACCTAAATGTCAAAAAATCAATAAGCAAAGAATAAACTTGAATCAACAAACATTGTATGTATACGGTTCATAAACAAAGGTTTACATACAATGTAAAACAGATCGGTTTTTGAGAAACACATCTAAATCAACAAAAATAAGTTCATTCAGCATGTCGTATATTGCCATTAATCATTAATCTTCCACAAAAAGGTTATGAAACACATCAAAATTTAAAAAAATCAGTGATTTCAGTGCATACAGTCCACGCGTTTAGATTACAAAATATAAAAATCAAAAACAGTTTCAGTCAGAACATTAAGTAATTTTTTTATCATCAGCAAACATTTATCCCTACAAAATTTTGTAAAATTCTCAAGAAAAACAAAAACGTGAAACCATGGAATTTTCTTCCAGCAAAAATTACATCACATACAGTTAGTTCTCCCAAACAATAATTTATAATACGAAATATAAAGACAAAGTTGTTTATATAGTCTGAAGATGTACTTAGTGTACGAAGGGCTTAACAAATAAATACTTTTTAACTTTCAAACTCGTTTTATTTTTTTCTTAATTAGTAAACTATGGCTGTTATTTTTACCGATAAAGACATCAGCTTTACAACAGCTTACAGTGAAGTCTGATTCCACAAAGATTTGTTCTTTCAGTATATATATTGCATGTGGTCTATTTCCACAAAAGTTTACACAAAATTTCAAAAAAACAGCATTTTGCAACACAAACAATATAAACTGACAACCATACCATCCTCTCATAAATTTTTTTAACCCAAAGTCATAAACCCACGTGTATATAAATTTCCAATCAAATGTCAAAAACCCCTGTAAAAAAACCTGGCATTTTACATGTAGGCTGACAAAAGTTTAACAGGATGACGAAACAAAACAATAAAAAATAACTTAACACACACACTTTAAATTCTATAAAATTCGTTCCACTTGTCATATTGTGGTCCCCTTGTAAAGTTTACAGGAAATGTGAAAAAATTATTCTCTATGGGCATAAAAATGTGTCACAGTATCCTAAAAGTTCAAGAAAGATTTTGTAGCTAGCTTGTTACATGATATATAATTCGTGTTCAAAAAAGAAGAGAAGTTTGACTACTAAGGTAGCTATAAATACCTAAAAAAAGAGGAATAAGAACAAAACTCATAGATTAAAGCTAGCTATGGGATGGAGCCTTGAAGCTAACATTAGCTAGCTAGCTAACAAAACAGTATATACCTCAGACACCCAGTTAAATATACTTAAGCTGGGGAGCTATTTATGCTTAGTTTAGTACAACACATATAAAGGAAAACAATAGCAATGTAAAAATTATGACATTTGCAGATAGTTCAACAAACCAAAACTTTCCATTTCGCTGGCACATTTGTTTGGTAGCCAGCTAACAGCTTTATGCAGCATTTTGAATTTTAGCACATTAATTATGCAAACAATTGCTGGCTTTTTTATAAAAAACGCGGTAAAATATAAAAATTAAAGAATTTGAAGCTCCAATGGATTTTTTTGAGAATGCGATTCTTTTTTGCTACATATAAAAACGGAACGTCTAAAAATATAAAAGTTCTTACTTTTTCTCAATTCCAATTCACTTGAAACTCTAGCATTAATTTTGTACTTCTAACTTTACTTTAATACTTCCTAGCTCCACTCTTCACTTCCGAAGTAACTTCTTGTCTTGTGGCTTTCAACTTTATTTTTCTACTTCTACTTCTTTACTTAGAATTTACTTCTAACTTTACTTTACTACTTCCTAGCTCCACTCTTCACTTCCGAAGTAACTTCTTGTGGCTTTCAACTTTTCTTTACTTAGAGTTTTCTTTCTCTGAATCACTTTTTGCACTTTTTTCAAGACGAAGGGACCTTTCTTTTGTGTTTTTTTCGGTGTCGAGGGACACCATTTTTGGAAAGTTAGCCGTTAAATTTATTTCATCAAATCAAATTGAGTCGTTTTCATCACGTGACGTAAACAAACTAAACCCGCTAGCAAAATGGACATAATTTTTTCGGCAACATCAAAAGGAATTTGGGCAACATCAAAGGAAAATGACGATATCAACTTTGCCTGTTACAGACACACGGAACTGGCTTATTATTATAGAGATAGTCGATAAGGCCCGTGGAAAAATCCACTTAGGCAGGATAACAGAGAAAAACAACCTTCATTTAAATTTTGATGACGTCAGCAGAGACATGTCAGAACACAAATTTTTTTTTTTCAGAAATGTGTATGCCTGTTGCCTTCATCGTATAGATCTTGAAACGCTGATCAAGAAAATGTATAGGATCGTGTACTTGTGACAAACGGATGCAGAGATATTAAGGTTTAAAGGTTTTTTTATGACGTCATTAACCCGTCCATTCCGAAACGGATTCCGTGACCCAGGTTTGGAAAACTTACCCAAATTGGTCCCAGGTAGTCCCTAGTTACCCACGCAGGAGATGACGTCAGTTATTTCCACCTGTTTCCAAGTTATTTAGCTTTAAATTTAAAAGTGCAATGCAATGGCTTCACTAATCTTAATATACTTTCCTTTGACGTCAATATTTCTCTAACGTCAAAGTTTGCTAATTTACAGAACAAATTTATAGGCGATGTTTTATAGACTTTATCAAAGAAATTTTATCCACTTTGCAAAAGTCACAGACAGAAGCTCCGTATTATTATAAGAGACTAGTATTTAGTCCCGTGGAATAATCCACTATAGATACTGAATAAAAACACAGCGAAATAGTGAGCGAAATTAACCAATAAATTCATTGTTCTTTTCGTCAAAACGTTTAGTTGTTAATTCCATTCACGCGGGAATAAATAAAACCAATATGTTTTTCATATAACAGTAGACAATAGACACGTGCTTAAAGGAATAATAAAAATTAATTACCCGTGACTTTTGTGTAATAAAGTTTACATAATTACAACAAAGGTTTTTATGAGAACAATAAAATAAATTAACCGTGACTTTTTTAAAACAAAAATTTTGCACACAAAAGACAAAATAAACATAAAAGTTTAGCAAAAGTGACATGTTACCGCGGCTGTTTCTTTAGAAAAAACAACACATCCACTTTGCCTGTCACAGAGACACGGAACTGGCGTATTATTATATAGATAGTCGATAAAGCCCGTGGAAAAATCCACTTAGGCAAAAGGCCATTAAAAAAATAAGTTGTTTTAGATGTTTTGCTGACGTCAGTAGTGCATATACAAAAAAAAATGTTCTTAAAATCTTACACAAAATGTCAAATCTTACACAAAATAAAAAAAGAACAGCTTGCAAGGTGCAAAATCTAGTTGATAAAAAGTTACAACAACGACACTCACAACATCGACACTCAACACCAATACTCACAAAACCGACAGTAAGAACACCGACAGTTACAACACTGACAGTCACAACACGGATAATAACAATGTCAGAAATAATGCATCTCAAATATGTACATCTTATAAGTGATTATGTTGAAAACCCTCAGTATTTTATTCTGAAATGTCAAAAAGTTGGCCTGCAAGAATTAGCACAAATCAACAAATATAAGTTCTTTACACATTTTAAATATTGTCTTTCCCTTAAAAGCTTATACAAAAATATGAAAAAGCCATAGTTTAGAAAACATTAAATGTAAATCTACAAAAATCAGTCATTTCGGTTGGATACCATCCTATCCCACAAAAATTTAGACAAAATGTAAAAATCAACCAGTTAAGAACACAAAAATTTTATTTCTTAGTATATGATGAACCATACTGCCCTTTACCAACAATTTTAAACCTAAATGTCAAAAAATCAATAAGCAAAGAATAAACTTGAATCAACAAACATTGTATGTATACGGTTCATAAACAAAGGTTTACATACAATGTAAAACAGATCGGTTTTTGAGAAACACATCTAAATCAACAAAAATAAGTTCATTCAGCATGTCGTATATTGCCATTAATCATTAATCTTCCACAAAAAGGTTATGAAACACATCAAAATTTAAAAAAATCAGTGATTTTCAGTGCATACAGTCCACGCGTTTAGATTACAAAATATAAAAATCAAAAACAGTTTCAGTCAGAACATTAAGTAATTTTTTTATCATCAGCAAACATTTATCCCTACAAAATTTTGTAAAATTCTCAAGAAAAACAAAAACGTGAAACCATGGAATTTTCTTCCAGCAAAAATTACATCACATACAGTTAGTTCTCCCAAACAATAATTTATAATACGAAATATAAAGACAAAGTTGTTTATATAGTCTGAAGATGTACTTAGTGTACGAAAAGCTTAACAAATAAATACTTTTTAACTTTCAAACTCGTTTTATTTTTTTCTTAATTAGTAAACTATGGCTGTTATTTTTACCGATAAAGACATCAGCTTTACAACAGCTTACAGTGAAGTCTGATTCCACAAAGATTTGTTCTTTCAGTATATATATTGCATGTGGTCTATTTCCACAAAAGTTTACACAAAATTTCAAAAAAACAGCATTTTGCAACACAAACAATATAAACTGACAACCATACCATCCTCTCATAAATTTTTTTAACCCAAAGTCATAAACCCACGTGTATATAAATTTCCAATCAAATGTCAAAAACCCCTGTAAAAAAACCTGGCATTTTACATGTAGGCTGACAAAAGTTTAACAGGATGACGAAACAAAACAATAAAAAATAACTTAACACACACACTTTAAATTCTATAAAATTCGTTCCACTTGTCACATTGTGGTCCCCTTGTAAAGTTTACAGGAAATGTGAAAAAATTATTCTCTATGGGCATAAAAATGTGTCACAGTATCCTAAAAGTTCAAGAAAGATTTTGTAGCTAGCTTGTTACATGATATATAATTCGTGTTCAAAAAAGAAGAGAAGTTTGACTACTAAGGTAGCTATAAATACCTAAAAAAAGAGGAATAAGAACAAAACTCATAGATTAAAGCTAGCTATGGGATGGAGCCTTGAAGCTAACATTAGCTAGCTAGCTAACAAAACAGTATATACCTCAGACACCCAGTTAAATATACTTAAGCTGGGGAGCTATTTATGCTTAGTTTAGTACAACACATATAAAGGAAAACAATAGCAATGTAAAAATTATGACATTTGCAGATAGTTCAACAAACCAAAACTTTCCATTTCGCTGGCACATTTGTTTGGTAGCCAGCTAACAGCTTTATGCAGCATTTTGAATTTTAGCACATTAATTATGCAAACAATTGCTGGCTTTTTTATAAAAAACGCGGTAAAATATAAAAATTAAAGAATTTGAAGCTCCAATGGATTTTTTTTGAGAATGCGATTCTTTTTTGCTACATATAAAAACGGAACGTCTAAAAATATAAAAGTTCTTACTTTTTCTCAATTCCAATTCACTTGAAACTCTAGCATTAATTTTGTACTTCTAACTTTACTTTACTACTTCCTAGCTCCACTCTTCACTTCCGAAGTAACTTCTTGTCTTGTGGCTTTCAACTTTATTTTTCTACTTCTACTTCTTTACTTAGAATTTACTTCTAACTTTACTTTACTACTTCCTAGCTCCACTCTTCACTTCCGAAGTAACTTCTTGTGGCTTTCAACTTTTTCATTACTTAGAGTTTTCTTTCTCTGAATCACTTTTTGCACTTTTTTCAAGACGAAGGGACCTTTCTTTTGTGTTTTTTTCGGTGTCGAGGGACACCATTTTTGGAAAGTTAGCCGTTAAATTTATTTCATCAAATCAAATTGAGTCGTTTTCATCACGTGAAGTAAACAAACTAAACCCGCTAGCAAAATGGACATAATTTTTTCGGCAACATCAAAAGGAATTTGGGCAACATCAAAGGAAAATGACGATATCAACTTTGCCTGTTACAGACACACGGAACTGGCTTATTATTATAGAGATAGTCGATAAGGCCCGTGGAAAAATCCACTTAGGCAGGATAACAGAGAAAAACAACCTTCATTTAAATTTTGATGACGTCAGCAGAGACATGTCAGAACACAAATTTTTTTTTTTCAGAAATGTGTATGCCTGTTGCCTTCATCGTATAGATCTTGAAACGCTGATCAAGAAAATGTATAGGATCGTGTACTTGTGACAAACGGATGCAGAGATATTAAGGTTTAAAGGTTTTTTTATGACGTCATTAACCCGTCCATTCCGAAACGGATTCCGTGACCCAGGTTTGGAAAACTTACCCAAATTGGTCCCAGGTAGTCCCTAGTTACCCACGCAGGAGATGACGTCAGTTATTTCCACCTGTTTCCAAGTTATTTAGCTTTAAATTTAAAAGTGCAATGCAATGGCTTCACTAATCTTAATATACTTTCCTTTGACGTCAATATTTCTCTAACGTCAAAGTTTGCTAATTTACAGAACAAATTTATAGGCGATGTTTTATAGACTTTATCAAAGAAATTTTATCCACTTTGCAAAAGTCACAGACAGAAGCTCCGTATTATTATAAGAGACTAGTATTTAGTCCCGTGGAATAATCCACTATAGATACTGAATAAAAACACAGCGAAATAGTGAGCGAAATTAACCAATAAATTCATTGTTCTTTTCGTCAAAACGTTTAGTTGTTAATTCCATTCACGCGGGAATAAATAAAACCAATATGTTTTTCATATAACAGTAGACAATAGACACGTGCTTAAAGGAATAATAAAAATTAATTACCCGTGACTTTTGTGTAATAAAGTTTACATAATTACAACAAAGGTTTTTATGAGAACAATAAAATAAATTAACCGTGACTTTTTTAAAACAAAAATTTTGCACACAAAAGACAAAATAAACATAAAAGTTTAGCAAAAGTGACATGTTACCGCGGCTGTTTCTTTAGAAAAAACAACACATCCACTTTGCCTGTCACAGAGACACGGAACTGGCGTATTATTATATAGATAGTCGATAAGGCCCGTGGAAAAATCCACTTAGGCAAAAGGCCATTAAAAAAATAAGTTGTTTTAGATGTTTTGCTGACGTCAGTAGTGCATATACAAAAAAAAATGTTCTTAAAATCTTACACAAAATGTCAAATCTTACACAAAATAAAAAAAGAACAGCTTGCAAGGTGCAAAATCTAGTTGATAAAAAGTTACAACAACGACACTCACAACATCGACACTCAACACCAATACTCACAAAACCGACAGTAAGAACACCGACAGTTACAACACTGACAGTCACAACACGGATAATAACAATGTCAGAAATAATGCATCTCAAATATGTACATCTTATAAGTGATTATGTTGAAAACCCTCAGTATTTTATTCTGAAATGTCAAAAAGTTGGCCTGCAAGAATTAGCACAAATCAACAAATATAAGTTCTTTACACATTTTAAATATTGTCTTTCCCTTAAAAGCTTATACAAAAATATGAAAAAGCCATAGTTTAGAAAACATTAAATGTAAATCTACAAAAATCAGTCATTTCGGTTGGATACCATCCTATCCCACAAAAATTTAGACAAAATGTAAAAATCAACCAGTTAAGAACACAAAAATTTTATTTCTTAGTATATGATGAACCATACTGCCCTTTACCAACAATTTTAAACCTAAATGTCAAAAAATCAATAAGCAAAGAATAAACTTGAATCAACAAACATTGTATGTATACGGTTCATAAACAAAGGTTTACATACAATGTAAAACAGATCGGTTTTTGAGAAACACATCTAAATCAACAAAAATAAGTTCATTCAGCATGTCGTATATTGCCATTAATCATTAATCTTCCACAAAAAGGTTATGAAACACATCAAAATTTAAAAAAATCAGTGATTTCAGTGCATACAGTCCACGCGTTTAGATTACAAAATATAAAAATCAAAAACAGTTTCAGTCAGAACATTAAGTAATTTTTTTATCATCAGCAAACATTTATCCCTACAAAATTTTGTAAAATTCTCAAGAAAAACAAAAACGTGAAACCATGGAATTTTCTTCCAGCAAAAATTACATCACATACAGTTAGTTCTCCCAAACAATAATTTATAATACGAAATATAAAGACAAAGTTGTTTATATAGTCTGAAGATGTACTTAGTGTACGAAAAGCTTAACAAATAAATACTTTTTAACTTTCAAACTCGTTTTATTTTTTTCTTAATTAGTAAACTATGGCTGTTATTTTTACCGATAAAGACATCAGCTTTACAACAGCTTACAGTGAAGTCTGATTCCACAAAGATTTGTTCTTTCAGTATATATATTGCATGTGGTCTATTTCCACAAAAGTTTACACAAAATTTCAAAAAAACAGCATTTTGCAACACAAACAATATAAACTGACAACCATACCATCCTCTCATAAATTTTTTTAACCCAAAGTCATAAACCCACGTGTATATAAATTTCCAATCAAATGTCAAAAACCCCTGTAAAAAAACCTGGCATTTTACATGTAGGCTGACAAAAGTTTAACAGGATGACGAAACAAAACAATAAAAAATAACTTAACACACACACTTTAAATTCTATAAAATTCGTTCCACTTGTCATATTGTGGTCCCCTTGTAAAGTTTACAGGAAATGTGAAAAAATTATTCTCTATGGGCATAAAAATGTGTCACAGTATCCTAAAAGTTCAAGAAAGATTTTGTAGCTAGCTTGTTACATGATATATAATTCGTGTTCAAAAAAGAAGAGAAGTTTGACTACTAAGGTAGCTATAAATACCTAAAAAAAGAGGAATAAGAACAAAACTCATAGATTAAAGCTAGCTATGGGATGGAGCCTTGAAGCTAACATTAGCTAGCTAGCTAACAAAACAGTATATACCTCAGACACCCAGTTAAATATACTTAAGCTGGGGAGCTATTTATGCTTAGTTTAGTACAACACATATAAAGGAAAACAATAGCAATGTAAAAATTATGACATTTGCAGATAGTTCAACAAACCAAAACTTTCCATTTCGCTGGCACATTTGTTTGGTAGCCAGCTAACAGCTTTATGCAGCATTTTGAATTTTAGCACATTAATTATGCAAACAATTGCTGGCTTTTTTATAAAAAACGCGGTAAAATATAAAAATTAAAGAATTTGAAGCTCCAATGGATTTTTTTTGAGAATGCGATTCTTTTTTGCTACATATAAAAACGGAACGTCTAAAAATATAAAAGTTCTTACTTTTTCTCAATTCCAATTCACTTGAAACTCTAGCATTAATTTTGTACTTCTAACTTTACTTTACTACTTCCTAGCTCCACTCTTCACTTCCGAAGTAACTTCTTGTCTTGTGGCTTTCAACTTTATTTTTCTACTTCTACTTCTTTACTTAGAATTTACTTCTAACTTTACTTTACTACTTCCTAGCTCCACTCTTCACTTCCGAAGTAACTTCTTGTGGCTTTCAACTTTTTCTTTACTTAGAGTTTTCTTTCTCTGAATCACTTTTTGCACTTTTTTCAAGACGAAGGGACCTTTCTTTTGTGTTTTTTTCGGTGTCGAGGGACACCATTTTTGGAAAGTTAGCCGTTAAATTTATTTCATCAAATCAAATTGAGTCGTTTTCATCACGTGACGTAAACAAACTAAACCCGCTAGCAAAATGGACATAATTTTTTCGGCAACATCAAAAGGAATTTGGGCAACATCAAAGGAAAATGACGATATCAACTTTGCCTGTTACAGACACACGGAACTGGCTTATTATTATAGAGATAGTCGATAAGGCCCGTGGAAAAATCCACTTAGGCAGGATAACAGAGAAAAACAACCTTCATTTAAATTTTGATGACGTCAGCAGAGACATGTCAGAACACAAATTTTTTTTTTTCAGAAATGTGTATGCCTGTTGCCTTCATCGTATAGATCTTGAAACGCTGATCAAGAAAATGTATAGGATCGTGTACTTGTGACAAACGGATGCAGAGATATTAAGGTTTAAAGGTTTTTTTATGACGTCATTAACCCGTCCATTCCGAAACGGATTCCGTGACCCAGGTTTGGAAAACTTACCCAAATTGGTCCCAGGTAGTCCCTAGTTACCCACGCAGGAGATGACGTCAGTTATTTCCACCTGTTTCCAAGTTATTTAGCCTTAAATTTAAAAGTGCAATGCAATGGCTTCACTAATCTTAATATACTTTCCTTTGACGTCAATATTTCTCTAACGTCAAAGTTTGCTAATTTACAGAACAAATTTATAGGCGATGTTTTATAGACTTTATCAAAGAAATTTTATCCACTTTGCAAAAGTCACAGACAGAAGCTCCGTATTATTATAAGAGACTAGTATTTAGTCCCGTGGAATAATCCACTATAGATACTGAATAAAAACACAGCGAAATAGTGAGCGAAATTAACCAATAAATTCATTGTTCTTTTCGTCAAAACGTTTAGTTGTTAATTCCATTCACGCGGGAATAAATAAAACCAATATGTTTTTCATATAACAGTAGACAATAGACACGTGCTTAAAGGAATAATAAAAATTAATTACCCGTGACTTTTGTGTAATAAAGTTTACATAATTACAACAAAGGTTTTTATGAGAACAATAAAATAAATTAACCGTGACTTTTTTAAAACAAAAATTTTGCACACAAAAGACAAAATAAACATAAAAGTTTAGCAAAAGTGACATGTTACCCGCGGCTGTTTCTTTAGAAAAAACAACACATCCACTTTGCCTGTCACAGAGACACGGAACTGGCGTATTATTATATAGATAGTCGATAAGGCCCGTGGAAAAATCCACTTAGGCAAAAGGCCATTAAAAAAATAAGTTGTTTTAGATGTTTTGCTGACGTCAGTAGTGCATATACAAAAAAAAATGTTCTTAAAATCTTACACAAAATGTCAAATCTTACACAAAATAAAAAAAGAACAGCTTGCAAGGTGCAAAATCTAGTTGATAAAAAGTTACAACAACGACACTCACAACATCGACACTCAACACCAATACTCACAAAACCGACAGTAAGAACACCGACAGTTACAACACTGACAGTCACAACACGGATAATAACAATGTCAGAAATAATGCATCTCAAATATGTACATCTTATAAGTGATTATGTTGAAAACCCTCAGTATTTTATTCTGAAATGTCAAAAAGTTGGCCTGCAAGAATTAGCACAAATCAACAAATATAAGTTCTTTACACATTTTAAATATTGTCTTTCCCTTAAAAGCTTATACAAAAATATGAAAAAGCCATAGTTTAGAAAACATTAAATGTAAATCTACAAAAATCAGTCATTTCGGTTGGATACCATCCTATCCCACAAAAATTTAGACAAAATGTAAAAATCAACCAGTTAAGAACACAAAAAATTTTCTTTTTTAGTATGATGATCCGTACTGCCCTTTACCAACAATTCTTAACCTAAATGTCAAAAAATCAATGAGCAAAGAATAAACTTGAATCAACAAAGATCATTATTTTGGAAACATTGTATACGGTTCGTAAACAAAAGTTTACACAAAATGTAAAACAGATCGGTTTTTGAGAAACACATCTATAAATCAACAAAAATAATTTCATTCAGCATGTCGTATATTGCCATTACCCATCAATCTTCCACAAAAAGGTTATGAAACACATCAAAATTTAGAAAAATCAGTCATTTCAGTGCATACAGTCATCGCCCATTAGATTACAAAATCAGAAACAAAACAATAATAAATAACTTAACACGCTCACTTTAAATTCTATAAAATTCGTTCCACTTGTCATTTGTAAAGTGCACAGGTAATGTGAAAATAATTATAGATGAATTCCAGCATGACGTCATTTGTTTACTTTTTAGCGGTAAGCTCCTTGACTCTGGCTTTTGCGTGGCAGGAAAAAAGATGCTAGGATTTGGTGAAGAAAGGTCTTTTACTGTGGATTTCTTCTAACGGGGACATCGTTATCGAGTGTAGGTTGATGCCTTCTGATTTATTTGAATTCATTAAAAGACATAAGAATGCCTTCGTTTGAAGAAATGAACTGATAATTAATTTGCTTCACCTAGCACCCCAATCTTTTTCCCTGCCACGCAAATGCCAAAGCCGAAAGAGCTTAACACTGAAAATGTAAACAAAGGAATTCATCTATACTCTATGGGCATAAAAATACATCCTACTATCCTGCAAAAGTTCAAGTCTTTGAAAGATTTTGTAGGTAGGTAGCTAGCTAGCTTGTTACATCATAATTTGTACTCATAAAAGAAGAGAAATTTGGAAACTATAGTAGTTAGCTATAGATAATTAAAAAAGAGGAATAACAACAGAAGTCATAGGTTAGAGCTAGCCATGGGATGGGGAGCTGGACTTGGAGGCTAACATTAGCTAGCTAACAGTAGCTAAAACACCCAGTTAAATATACTTAAACTGGGAACACCTAGCTAAAACTAAAGCTAGCTATTTATGCTTAGTAAAACACATATAAAGAGAAGCAATAGTAACGTAAAATTAATAGCATTACAGTTCAACAAACCAAAGTTTTCCGTTTTTTAGTCAGCCAACAGCTTTATGTAGCATTTTGAATTTTAGGACAATACATTAGTTACGCGCCAGGGCACATGAATTATGCAACAAAACGTAAACAAATATGGCTACATACGCGGTAAAATATAACTGTGGCTTTTCCTGGGAAATGCGAGTCTGCTTGCTCCACCGACATAAAAACCAAACGTCTAAAAATATTAAAGTTCTTACTATTTGTGATTTCAAATCCACTTTAAACTCTAGCCTTTGTTTTCTACTTCTAACTTTACTTTACATATAGCTCCACTTCTCACTTCACTTTTATACTTCTTCACTTGGTCTCGTTTCTTTTTAAATATATAGCTAGCTATGCTTTTTTAAACCACTTTTTTTTCCTTTTTTTCAAGGTAAAGGGATCGTTCTTCTGTGCTTTTTTTTGGTGGCCTTTATTTGCTACTTCTAAATTTACTTTACTTCTAACTCCACGTCGCTCCACTTTCACTTCCAACTTCACTTTTCTACTTCTTCACTTGGACTTTTTTCTTTTTAAATATGCTTTTTTGAACCACTTATTTTACTTTTTTCAAGATCGTTCTTTTGTGGGTTTTTTTGGTGGCGAGAGGACACAATTTTTCGAAAGTTAGCCGTTAAATTTATTTCAGCAAATCAAATTGAGTCGTTTTCATCACGTGATGTAAACAAAGTAAACCCGCTAGCAAAATGGACATAATTTTTTCGGCGACTTCAAAGAGAATTTCGGCAACATCAAAGGAAAATGACGATATCAACTTTGCCTGTCACAGAGACACGGAACTGTCGTATTATTATAGAGACAAGGCGTCTGCGGGATGAACATTTTGAGGTTAAGTTACTTGGGAGCCGCATGGTTTTAAAACGTTTTGCTGACGAAAAATCCACATGTGACTTCCCTCTGCCTTTTCGTCGCCTGTTTTCCTCACGAAACTTTATGATGATAAATTTTTTTTTATCACCAGTATCACCGAAAAAAGATATTTATTGCTGACTGTTACACTACTGAAAATACATGGAAAAGAGATTACCTTATCATTGTCTAATCGAGTATCTAGTATCTTTTTTAACTTTCTCGATAAAGGATTTTGTGAAGAAGATGCACTCGTGTATACCTCTGCAGTTCCGTCCGCCATTTTCTTTTTTATTTAATTCCAAACTTGCTACCTTTTTTATTAATCATCTTTCAAACCTAGGCAGTCATGTTTTAACGTTTATGTGCCAGTATTTTCCGAGGTAGAAAGGTGCCTGTCTTCAAATTTTATTTGCTGACGATAAGGCCCGTGGAAAAATCCACTTAGGCAATAGGCCATTGAAAAAATAGGTTGCTTTAGATGTTTTGCTGACGTCAGCAGTGCATATACAAAAAAAAATGTTCTTAAAATCTTACACAAAATGTCAAATGTCAAATCTTACACAAAATAAAAAAAGAACAGCTTGCAAGGTGCAAAGTCTAGTTGATAAAAAGTTACAACAACGACACTCACAACACCAACACTCACAACACCCACCAAACCGACAGTAAGAACACCGACAGTTACAACACCGACAGTCACAACACGGATAATAACAATGTTAGAAATAACGCATCTCAAATATGTACATCTTATAAGTGATTATGTTGAAAACCCTCAGTATTTTATTCTGAAATGTCAAAAAGGAGGCCTGCAAGAGGTTAGCACAAATCAACAAAAATAAGGTCTACACATTATAAACATTGTCTTTCCGTTAAAAGCTTAATACAAAAATATGAAAAAGCCATAGTTTGGAAAACATCAAACTAAAATCTAGAAAAATCAGTCATCTCAGTTGCATAACATCCTCTCCCACAAAAATTTACACAAAATGTAAAAATCAACCAGTTAAGAACACAAAAATTTTTCTTTTTTAATATGATGATCCGTACTGCCCTTTACCAACAATTTTGAACCTAAATGTCAAAAAATCAATAAGCAAAGAATAAACTTGAATCAACAAAGATCATTATTTTGGAAACATTGTATACGGTTCGTAAACAAAAGATTACACAAAATGTAAAACAGATCGGTTTTTGAGAAACACATCTAAATCAACAAAAATAAGTTCATTCAGCATGTCGTATATTGCCATTACCCATTAATCTTCCACAAAAAGGTTATGAAACACATCAAAATTTAAAAAAAATCAGTGATTTCAGTGCATACAGTCCACCCATTTAGATTACAAAATATAAAAAACAAAAACAGTTTCAGTCAGAACATTAAGTAATTTTTTTATCATCAGCAAACATTTATCCCTACAAAATTTTGTAAAATTCTCAAGAAAAACAAAAACGTGAAACCATGGAATTTTCTTCCAGCAAAAATTACATCACATACAGTTAGTTCTCCCAAACAATAGTTTATAATACGAAATATAAAGACAAAGTTGTTTATATAGTCTTAAGATGTACTTACATTGTACGAAAAGCTTAACAAATAAATATATACTTTTTAACTTTCAAACTCGTTTTATTTTTTACTTAATTAGTAAACGATGGCTGTTATTTTTACCGATAAAGACATCAGCTTTGCAACAGCTTACAGTGAAGTCTGATTCTACAAAGATTTGTTCTTTCAGTATATATATTGCATGTGGTCTATTTCCAAAAAGATTACACAAAATTTCAAAAAACAGCATTTTGCAACACGAACAATATGAACTGACAAATTTTTTTAATCCACGTATAAACCCACGTATATAAATTTCCAATCAAATGTCAAAAACCCCTGTAAAAAAACCTGGCATTTTACATGTAGGCTGACAAAAGTTTAACAGGATGACGAAACAAAACAATAAAAAATAACTTAACACACACACTTTAAATTCTTTAAAATTCGTTCCACTTGTCATATTGTGGTCCCCTTGTAAGGTTTACAGGAAATGTGAAAAAATTTTCTCTATGGGCATAAAAATGTGTCACAGTATCCTAAAAGTTCAAGAAAGATTTTGTAGCTAGCTTGTTACATCATAATTCGTGTTCCAAAAAGAAGAGAAGTTTGACTACTAAGGTAGCTATAAATACCTAAGAAAAGAGGAATAACAACAAAACTCATAGATTAGAGCTAGCTATGGGATGGAGCCTTGAAGCTAACATTGACATTAGCTAGCTAGCTAACAAAACAATACCTAAGACACCCAGTTAAATATACTTAAGCTGGGGATACTTAGCTACGTCTATAGCTAGCTATTTATGTCTTAGTACAACACATATAGAGGAAAACAATAGCAATGTAAAAATTATGACATTTGCAGTTATTTCAACAAACCAAAACTTTCCATTTCGCTGGCACATTTGCCAGCTAACAGCTTTATGCAGCATTTTGAATTTTAGGACATTAATTATGCAAACCATTGTAAACAAATGCTGGCTTTTTTATAAAAAACGCGGTAAAATATAAATTTGAAGCTCCAATGGATTTTTTTTGAGAATGCGATTCTTTTTGACAATTTTAAGTGCGTTACATATAAAAACGGAACGTCTAAAAATATAAAAGTTCTTACTTTTTCTCAATTCCAATTCACTTGAAACTCTAGCATTCATTTTGTACTTCTAACTTTACTTTACTACTTCCTAGCTCCACTCTTCACTTCCGAAGTAACTTCTTGTGGCTTTCAACTTTATTTTTCTACTTCTACTTCTTTACTTAGAGTTTACTTCTAACTTTACTTCACTACTTCCTAGCTCCGCTCTTCACTTTATTTTTCTACTTCTACTTCTTTACTTAGAGTTTTCTTTCTCTGAATCACTTTTTTCAAGACGAAGGAACCTTTCTTTTGTGTTTTTTTCCGTGTCGAGGGACACCATTTTTGGAAAGTTAGCCGTTAAATTTATTTCAGCAAATCAAATTGAGTCGTTTTCATCACGTGACGTAAACAAAGTAAACCCGCTAACAAAATGAACATAATTTTTTCGGCGACTTCAAAGAGAATTTCGGCAACATCAAAGGAAAATGACGATATCAACTTTGCCTGTCACAGAGACACGGAACTGGCTTATTATTATATAGATGATACAGACAAATTACAGGGTATAATGTCCATACTTAATTAATTAATTAAACCGTATAAAATTAGTAATCCAGATCTTTAATATTTACCAACAAAATCGACAACATTCGATTACGTTTCTTCGTTCGCAAGTTTGTTCCATCTCTTTTAAAAAAAAATGACTTTAACACTTTGCGTGCTAAGGAGAATAAGGGCTTACCGATTAACAATAGTTTAACGAGATATGTCTGAAAAAAACTTTAGACTTATTTGAAGACCCTTGTCTTTGCAGAAAAAAGTCCGTGAAAGGTGGCAAAAACTAAGCCAAAATGGTTCTAGTGTAAACATTAAAACTTGTGCACGTTGTTTACAAGTAAATATTGATTTGTTAGATGAAACATCCCGTGCATATACAAGTTTTTTTCCAGAAATTTGTGAAGACGTTATGACAGTAAAGGTATAGGTTCATATACTTTTAAGAAACGGTTGAGGAGATATTTAATTTTTAGTTTTTAACGTTATCAACGTTTACGTTTTACCAAAATAGGTAGCGTGGGTTACATAACATGATTTCGATTTGTAAGCTTCTACAGAATCTAACATAGATTTTTTGAGCGACAAGATAAGCCATGGGATTTATATCCCAACTATAACAGAAAAAAACACATACATTAGCACAATAAAATGCAACACACACGCTAAACATTCTAACGTGTAGGAGTATGTTTCATATTGTTCCTTCAAATCTTTAAAGATGATATAAAATTTAATTTACCAACACCTCGTGCAGCAACTATATGGCACAAAGATTAAGTAACCGCGGTACTTGTTCAGGCGTAACACTCAGCCTAATTACCGAAGTTGAGAATCTCTTAATACACCTCGAGAACTGCCAAGCACACCCATATAAGCATAACAACACCTAAAATCCATTACCCACCGTGTGAAAATTTAACGATATGATGATTACGGAGACAGTGCTGTGATTGGCAGGGATGTGATTAACAAAGTGGTTTCACACAATGATAAACTCGACCTGTCAGGTCTTAATTGTTATTAACTAAAGGTTTGGCTCCTCTACAGAGTTGATTTAGGGCACATCAATAATCAGAAGTGTTTCGATGGAACAAAATTTGGGGCTTTTTGATACTTTAAAAGCATTATGGGCATTCGCTAAACGATGGAGGTGTAGTCGCAAGGAATAATGTTTTTCAACTGATGCCTGGTATCTGGTGCAGGCCCTTGAGTCAGAATCCGCTGGTTCCTGCAATACAACCCGTCAGTCCAAAAACAAATGTATCAATTTCTAAGATTAGTTATTGTGTAGAACTATCAAATTTAAGGAACTTTAATAAGTTGTTTGTTATTATATTGTGTTATTTTGGGGTAAACGTTACATGTCAAAATTCGCCACTATCCAATACTTGGAAGCTTATATTTTATAAAAAATGATTAAAATAGATCTGGAAAAACGATATTAGTTGTAAAGCAATACATTGTTGTTGGAAATCCTGATTAAATTAAAAAACCAAGAAGACCTAATTTGATCACGAAACAGCTCTGCCTTACGTCTTACTGCAGCTTGCTTTGGCAATTCATTGGTTCTATTGACATGGTGACGTTATAGATCTACTTGTTAGCGTGCATTATTCTGTTCAGCATTTCCATCCACGTGTCTTGTCCTTTGACGTTGAACGAATCCAGCCCTCCTGAAAAAATAAAGGGTCCACGTGTAACTTTTTAATACAAGCTGATGAAATTAACATCTAGCCAAGAAAAGGAAAAACATTATTGTGTAGCAGGTTTTGAAGAAGAAATTACATTTCAAATGAAATGTTATCTATTATCATTAAGTCCAGAAGTTATTCGTAATGTCCTTTACTATTTCAAATTCGTGAATAATCTATATAATTGTTATCATATATGCTTGAGTTTCTTGAGAATCTACACGAGATATATGCTATTTTTTTTTCCACCGAAAAAAATTGCTTACGTATTTATCAATTCCACAGTACAAAACTTATATTTTTTCTGTGATTGGCAAAAATAGGGTGCAAAAAGTCTATATATTTGTCCTGATTGATTAAGTAAAATTTTTTTTTCTTAAAAAACGAGAACTTGTCGGGATGTTTATTCTAAAAATTTCTTCTCGAATTGAAGAATAATTTTTATGAAACAGACACAAATATTCACTGTTCAATAGTCATTAGGAATATTATAACCCCCTGGCGTGTCATTGTTTTTCAAAATATTTTTTCTCAAATATTTGCGAAATTGTGGAGCACGTTTCCTACGCGAATTATACCAAGATAATTGTTAAGATTCTCAAAATTTTGATAGAAGAAAAATTATATAAAATCAGCGTAAGGAAATATTTTTGTATCAAAAGCTAGGGTAAAGTACAAGTCTAGTAAAAACGTCATTAAGCACGGCTCGTACCTGCACACCCCCGGATTTTGCCTGACCCCTGTCTTTTTTTTCGGGTTGAACGTTTACCGAGCTTGAACATATAGATAGAAATATGCTGTAAACAAAAAACGGTAGTCTGCATATTAGACACATATTTTACAGACTTATAATTTCCTTTACTTCTTCGTATACTACCTTATGAATCTTGGCGTGCAAAACTGTCATTTAAACAGAGCTCCAAGGGTTTGCACACGCCCTTTAATCAGCGTGGGTATTTTCGGAACTGTTTGACACTTTGGAAAATTCTTAGGAATATTCAACCAAGGAAAATTACATCAAGCGCCTACATGTGTTTGAGCATGGAAAAGTTCATTGTTGTCAAAATTTTAGTTATTTGTGTGAAAAGTTATCAAATCCTTACAATCCAGACAAGTGGGCGAAAAAAGATTTGCAACATATATCCAAGGCACCGTTTGACACAATGCATCAATATTAATTGACTAGTCGATGGCCCGTAGATAAATCCACGGGTTCTCCCGTTCTCTATTTACCGCATTTCGTGTGTCTCGCTACTGCGGTTACTGTTTTGCGTAACAGACAGACGTATACGGGTATTATAATATAGACTAGTCGGTAGCCCGTGGAAAAATCCACGGGTTCGCCCGTCCTTCAAATTTACCCGTCGCAACAAAGTGGATAAAAATATATCGCATTTGATATTCGTGTTTCCGTAGCACGATTCTCTAACTCAGCGGGGGTCCGCGCAGAGACATACAAAGTACGGGTATTATTATAGAGATATTACTTGGTATACATGCAACAACATGAAAGACAACTTGTTTATATTGAAATACATGCTGACAAAAGTAACAGCTATGTCTATGTTTAGTACATTCCGAGTATTTTTACGTGAAAATGATACTCCAACCAGTCTCATTAGTCCTTAGTTTCGCGGAGTGAAATGTCGTGCGTTCCTATCTAAAGTTTGTAACGCGAAATCGTTGATTTACGGCAACCAACACTGATAATGTGATAATCTGATTTTAAAATAAATATTCTGTGAAAAAAAGTGTTCAGAAAATATCAAATCACATTTGTTTTTTGTTTCTTTTCGAACAATCTAATTTTGGCTTACCTTCTCTGAATACAAATATATCTCGCGCACAATTTTCGCGCAACCAAATGGGCCAAAAACGAGTATCTCTGCGCAACCAAATTGTGATTACGGAATTCACTTCATAAGGTATTCAACTTTTTAATGCTTTTCCACAACGACCGCAATAATAATATATTTAAAGAAACGAGGGACAAAGTATTGGGGTGGTTTTAATTTTGCCTGCAACTTGCAAACTTTTTTAATTTCTGCGGTAAGTGTTCCATAAAATCTTTTTTATTTTTCACTTTTTTCTATAGTGTGCTCAAAATATTCTAAACGTTTAAAATTTCTTAGTTATTTTTACTCTGTATGAGAGTAAAGCAGAATGCATAAGGCATGATTGTTCGTTGTTATCCAGTTACCTGTGTCTTTATTATTATTTACGGTATTAGCTATTTTGTTAATTTGTTTCAATTTTTGTTTCTTCTATTCTTAGAGTTTTTAAGTTTCGTCTCTTAAGAAATTTTTACCGAATTGAATCGCAATCCTTTAACATTGATCACCACTGCCGCTGATGTTCTTAAAGGCAATGATGTCTTTGCGAAAAAAAGAGAAATGTGTTCTAGATACCATGTAACTAACCAGGACAAAAATCTAGAAGGGCATGCGCATCATCTGCTCTTTATGTTTTATCCTTTTCGGTAGGGAGCAGAATTGGAAACTTGATTACTTACTTACACAGAGAAAATATCGGAAAACAGTGTTTTATGTTTGTGTGATAAAAAAGGGTAATTGTGAGTAGTGACAAGAGAATTCATGTAGGTTTTGCACAAAGTAACGACTAGTACATTGGAATTCCATTTTCAATTTCAAAAATTCGCTTTTATGCTTCTTTCTGTGTTCGATTTTTAATGGAATTTGTCATCAGAAAACAAGGTTCAGTAAACAGAACGTTTCTGAAATTTAGACGTTTTAGGTGTCAATTAAAACTTTGCTGTGGTTTTTATATTATTCATCTCTTCGGAAACATCGTTGGTTTTTCGTTCGGCGAAAGAAGCAAGGTTTTTTTTATCATTTTTATCAAGGTTACCGAATGGTTCGCAAATTCTTTCATTTGTAATTATAATTTTTAGTACACTGTTTTACTGTTTGTCAATTTGTTTTCCTGCTGAAAAAAAGAAAACATAAAAAGCAAAAAATGCATATCATTCTTGATTGTTGTGAATAGATAAGCAAGAAATTACTGACAAGCTAAAGACAGGATTTTCTTATTGGTGTCAAGAACTTAAAAAATGAAAATATTGGCATCCTAGATACATTGGTGTTGCTGTTCCTGTGGAAAGAAATACCATATGCTTATTATTGTTGAAAGTTTATCATTTCTTGAACATGATAGTTTAGTAGGCGAGGTTCCAGGAGATCCTTCTCCCATCATCGGACAAAGTAAAATGATTTTGAGCATTTATTTATATATATATATTCATAAGAATTAACCAATCAGGAACAAGCTGTTAACTACTGGCCCTAGATGGAAATAACTAATTATTTTGTACAGCAGTTCTTGGAATTTTAAGAAATAGATTCGAATATATTTATTGATCAGAGGGAGAAAATGAGAAAATATTATTTTTTATCTTTCACTTTTTTTTCAATATGTGCTCAAAACATTTAAAACGTTTAAAATTCCTTAGATATTTTCACTCTGTATGAAAATTAAAGAGAGTTAAGGTGGCAGTAACCCTTTCACATAATTAGTTACCAAAGGTTATTTTCAGACTGTATATCCATATCTTTTCTGTTAAAACACACTAGTCACAATTTTATAGATATAATACTATTATCTTTCACCAAAAATATTCAGCTTCAACAATTCCTCTTTAAAGTAAAATGTCGTGAATAATTATTAATTCTGCCGAATATAGCTTTAGCGCTACGCGCTTGTGAAATTATACAAAAAAGAGAAAAATTAATAACAACAAAGATGGCGCATAAAGTAAAAATAAACTCCGATCTCCATAGCGCCTCACTCAGAGAGCTCTCTTTAAAATTTAACACGAGCTTTGTAAATCATACAGCTTAAAAAATGTGTGCGGAATTTTTTTGATTTGGAATTTTTTTTTTTCACAGCGGCTAGATGCAGCATAATATGCTAATCAGATTTCTTTTAAAACAAACAAAAGGCTATTGTGCGGAAAAATGTCAAAAACCAAAAGCTTTCCGCACACCCTTTTGATACTACCAACTAACGTTTTGTTTCAAAACAGAATTCAAGCTGTTAACTAGTGGACCTAGATGAAAATAACTACTTCTTTTGTAGGGCTGCAACCAAATCTTGGGAAGTTGAAACGCGATACAACTATTAATGTTTCTCTCAAGTTCTACACTATTGATGATGTCTTGTATCTTCCTAACCGTTGTTCCATTATTCTCTGTCGAATATTTTCTTCTCATCCCAGTTGAACTGATGACTTCTGCTGTAGTTGTGGTCCGAAATTCTGTTTTTCTTCACATCTACGTTTCTCACTGCAGCGCGTTCAAGAACATAACTTTAGTCTTGGTCACGACTTTAGTATTTTGAGCTAAGGAAATTTTCTATAGACAAGATGGGCATCTTCCTAAAGCCTTCTTGTTGATATTGCTAAATATGACCAATCTAGTAAAGCTGCTTTTATTGTGAAGAATGGAACAATATTAAAAGTTACAGAGTGTTGAATAACGATAAACTCGACCTGTCGATAGAATAAAATTTGGGATTTGTTAATACTTAGCAATAGGGTTAAACGTAAAACGATAGAGGAGACACAAGGTATCATATTTTTCGACTTCTGCCTTTTGTTTCTGTGCAAAAGTTAAATAAGTGTACAAATTAAGCATATCAATCATAAAAATTACAATGAAAAACAGTAGCCAGTATCACATACTTTTGTTTACATAAACTTGAAAAAAGTCAGAAATGAAGAAGTTCCAGCAAAGTTCCGCCCCTCCCCCGGTCATAATATGTCCGAAAACCCCCGGACCAAATAGGGTTAAGCCATGTTTAGCGAACTCACACAATTGCAAAAGAAGCGCGTAATGACCAGTTAATGTATTTTTGCTAACCTTAAACTACCGCTGTAGTTACATTTTAGTGACGGATTGTACATTTAGCATTTGAGTTTCGCATTTTGATAAAAAGAAATTATTTTGCATATAAAATACATAACAGTAACTAATTTTCTGATGAACAGTTGGAGGACTCCCTTTACTATAAAAAGTATTGTTTCAAAACGTATAAAAATCTACATACGCAAAATTAATTCATGCTTATATCGTACAGATAAAAATTAAATAAATTGTACAGGGTTGGCTAATGACTGTGTATCTAATACAACTACTACTAAAATTTACGCAAAAATTAAATTTCATTATTTTGCAATTCGTGATGTTAAATTCGAACTTTGAGATCACTTTTATTTCACGATTTGCGGTTTTCTATATAAAATGTTGGACTTATATATTAAAATAACTTACACAGAAATAAAGCTACTTTGTGTATTGCTAACATAATGCATTGCAACGAGAGGGATTTGATTTGTGGACTCCAGACCTGGTAGCCAGAGACAATCCCACTCCACTATATGCGGCATGATAATTTTTTTAAAAAAAACTTCAGCAACTTCTTTAATAAATATATTACGCGAGATCGAAAGGTTTAGCCGCCGAGAAAGATACGCTGTATCAACTAAATGATTTTCAGAAGTTTGCTCAGATAGATTATAAAAATAAGGATTACTTTTAAAGACTTCTTCTTACGTAAAACAAGTTGTTTATAAAAGAAAACGTTCGAAACGACTCCATTTATGATTTTAGGATTATTCAAAAGCAATCAACGAGTTGTTTAAACTTAACATAAAAAAGTTTGTTTTGCGTCTCACTGCACATTGTAATGAATGTTTATATCATTTTTGATCAGACGTCGAATGAAAGCAGTTTAATCGCCAGAAGCCGAAAATGCGCGGTTTCCGGTAAATTCCGGGCCCGGCCGGTATAGTCGAATGTGGACGAAGAAAGTACCCCGGGAGTAAACTCATTTCCCGAACGATTTTTAAAATGTGGTTTTCACAACTTAAAAGCATGGGACTTGTAGTTTTCAAATATTTATTTTGCCAAAGAGCGTAACTCGTTTACTAAAATAGCTTTGTGACTATGACGTCAAATAAAAATCTTTATGTCCATAGGTATCTGAAAAATCCTTTCTTACTATTCGAAGCTGATCTTTTATCAAAGTTTTCTGATTTCCCATTCCTGTAATTTTGAGTTGATGAAGCGTGATTGGACCGGAAATAAGAAACTCCGTCCTTTATTTCATCATCGATGTTCTTGATGGCGTTTGAAACAGTGGCTTCGTGCTTGCTTACAGTCGCAGTTAGAGTGGTGGGATCTGCTCGTGCGTGTTGTAAGGTTACAGATATTTTCTAAAGTGATGTAGCTGCTCAAGTCGTGTTTTCTTGTTTGGTCGACTGCTTGCTTCTTCTGATTTGATTAACCTTTCAATGTATGTCACATTTGTCAAAAAACTTTCACGAAGCGCTATTTCTTGAGTGAATGTTGCTACAAATGTTCTGTCTGTACGCACGGTATTCAAGCAGCATTCCCATCAAAAGCTTTCTCTTGCCATCTTTATCCGTCACTGCAATTTGATATCTTTTCATCATGTCCTCAACAGTGTTTTCAACTTCGATCTCCTGATAAACATAAATTCTAAAATAAATGTATTTAAATTTAAACTGCCTCTTTTGTCAAAGAAAATACAAACAAATTTTTATAATTTGGTCCCTTTATAATAATTTATGATTCAAGGAAGCGGAGATATGGCTCAGCATATTTTTCACACGGTATTTATAGTCATTGCTTTCTTTGTGCAAGAATTGCTGAGAGTGTAAATACAGGGATTTTTAGACATATATATTCAGAGATTTTTCCTCCAAAAATAATATTTCTGAGGACAGATATATGGTGCTTTCAACAAAGTCATTAAATTTTCATGCAATTTTTCATCTAGGACAAAAATAATCCGAAGAAAACTAATTAGGGCGATAATATTCAAATTCACAAACTTTAAATTTCTAGAAGATTCTTTCTGGGAGTTAAGTTTTGAAATAATTAGGAACGCTTTTCTTTGCTCGATTAAGTAAAAGAGAGAGAAGTTAGTTGTCAAATTGATGAATACAATAAATCACCTGTCTCCATTGGAGTGGGAATCCCATGGACATTTTCCAGGACAAGAAACACACTTTCCGTCTGTCATTGATGCGCAACCCTCTTTAATATCCCCAGCAATGGAACATGGATCGTGACAGGTAAACATGCAGGCTTTACAATTTGTAATATTGTGGCCTACCACTTCTGTTGTTTGAGGGTATTGTTTTGATTTGATTTTGTAATCCTTGTTTGCTCTCATGGTTCCTTTTAGTGTAAGAATATCATTAGTCATATTCTCAATACTCTGAAGCATGTCCATTCCCCTGTCGATTTGGTTTTGTAAGGATTCCAACAACGATTTCAAACCATCTCTTTTTTTAAGAACTTCCTTTGTAAGATTTAAGCTTGTCGAAGTGACCCTATCAAGGTAGTTAAAAAACTTCTTCAAACTGTCATAACCAAAAACCCAAGAGAGGTTGCTAGCTACATCATTATTGAAAGCATACAACGCCGAATTATTGAATTTGAAAGTAGCATCTTTGTTGAATGGAATTTTGTTGTTCTTTACAACTTCTAGTGCAGGAGGTGTTTCAGCATCAGCAAATGTAAACAACAAAAATATATTTTCTGTCATATCTTTTCCAAAGATGTTTAAAACTTGATCAAATATATATTTTTGCTCTTCTGTGATCCTTGCTTGACTGGCTTGTATGACAAGCCCAATGCAAGAAAGTTCTTTCACCGGACATACCTTTTCACTATCAAAAAATTGACGCAGTTGGTCGATTATCATTTCATCGTAGTTTATGCCATGTGTGTCACCAAAGCCAGATGTGTCAATTATTGTCAAGCTATGATTAATTCGAAACCCCTCTTGATAATGTAGAACAAAACTGCTAACCCAACTTGTCATGCTTTCTGCTTTGCTCCTTGAGGCATTCGGTCCACGTTCTTTTAACTCTTCTTCTTCAACAATTAACTGGAAGCGAAAGTTATCTCTGTATGTCACCCCATACACATAATTGATTATGTTGTTGATTAGTAAACTTCTCCCAGCACCTGTCATACCCGCCATCATTACATATTTGTTTGGTTTCAATGGACTCTCAAGACCTAGCTCAAAAAGTCTGAGCTTGTTTTTCGGATCCTAAAAAGAATAACATTTGAACATTTGAAATTTTGAAAAACTTGAAGCACGATTTATAAAGAAGATCTAATAAAATTATTTACCTTTTCAATCAATTTCACCGGTAATTTATATATTTGGAGATTATTCTTTTCTTCAAGTAGAACAGCATCTTTCTTTATTGACCTTGCAAGTCGACCAAATGGTGTTGCGCCATAAACTGTCTTTATCTCTTCCAATCTTTCCTTAAGTACCTTAAACTCCTCTTTCTTTAATTCAGCTTCTTTATTAAAGCTAGTTATGCCGTTTAACTGCTTAAGTGCGTCTTCAGATTCCAATAGAACTTTTTTGTTTTCTTTGTACATATCAGCAAATCGTGATAATGCAATATCTACCTCTTTCTTGACTAATTCCAACTTTGAATGCATTTCGCCAACATCTAAGAGATCAGAAGAATTTAATTTTGCTTTTTCAATATCTTTACAACATATCGATAGATCATCATGAACTTGGTAAAAACAATTTTCCAAATCCTTTTCAAGTTTTTGTTTTCTCTCCATTGTGGCTTTTTCATCTTTTTCTATTCTTTCTCTTTCCTTTGATTCTCTTTCTTCCTTTTCCTGCTGCAACTTTTCCTGCATAATCCTTTCTCTTTCTTTCTGCTGTTTTTCCATTTTTTTTATGTGTTGGTATAAAAACCCTACTATTCCAAACATTGTAACTATGACGGACAGGATATTAGTGGGCATATAAGGCATCAGGAATGGGGTAACACCAATGGCGATACCTATGCCAACAAACCCAGCTGCTAATAATAACCCGTGATTGTGAATTTCCATATTTAGTTAGCTTGTTTCGTTTTTATTGGGAAATTCATTATTCTTGGATTCAATATTAGATTGCATTTGTGCCTTCGACAGATCTAAAATTAACCAAAATATAAATTGTTTATATATAAGATGAAGAAACTAATTAATTTATTAATCTAACTAGTAGATTAGGCCCGTGGAAAAATCCACTTAGGCAGAAAAACAATTGAAAAGTTCTGTCATTTGAATTTTGATGACATCAGCAAATATTTCAGTATATTGAATATGCCTATTACTAAAAAAAATAATCTGAAAATGCATAAAAAGAAAGTATATAAGTCATAATTTAACAAAAAAGTTCTTAAAATCTAACACAAAATATCACATGTCAAATCGCATTAAATCCTCCCAACAAAACTTCAGACAAAATATGAAAAACAACGGCGTGCAAGGTGTAAAATCTAGTTAGTAGAAAGTTACAACATTGACAGTCACAACCCAGACAGTTACGACAACAATAATAATAATGTCAGAAATAACACATCTCAAATATGTATACATCTTATTATGTGATTATGTTGAAAACCTTCAATATTTTAATCTGAAATGTCGAAAAGAAAGGTTTGCGACAGTAAGCACAGATCTATGAATAAAGTTCTTTATGCATTTTAAACATTGTCTTTTCCCTAAATGCTTATACAACAATACAACCTGAACAATATCAAAAAGCCAAACTTAAACAAACACAAAACACCAAAAAACAAAAAGTTAAACTTTGAAAAATCATTTATTCGGTTGCATACCATCCTCTCCCGCAAAAATATGCACAAAATGTAAAAATTAACCGGTTAACAAAACAATTTTTTTGTCTAATGATCCGTACTGACTTTACCAAACATTTTAAACTGAAATGTCGAAAAAGCAATGAGCAAGGAGTAAATTTCAAATCAACAAAAATCATTATTTTGAAAACATTGTATATATATATGGTCCTTCCTCACAAAAGTTTACAATAAATGTAGAACACAAAGGTTTATGAGGAGCAAATCAAAATATGAACAAAATCAGTTCAATTGGCATGTTCTATATTGTCTTCACCCATAAAATCTTCCACAAAATTGATATGAAACCCATCAAATTCAACTCAGAAAAAGCAGTCATTTAAGTGCATACAAAAATACAACTTGGAAAGTGTAGAATATCAAATTATTATTTTTAGTATATATACTTGCATATGGTCCTCCAACAGTTAAACAGTTTCAGTCTGAACATTCAGTAATTTTTTATCATCACCAAATATTTATTCCCGTAATTACATTACTTACAGTTAGTTTAAAGTTTAAAAAAAGTTTATAAAACAAAATATAAAAAAAATCAAACTTACACAACAGCTCACAGTCTAATTGTACAAAAATTTGTTCTTTCAGTATTTTGCATGTGGTCTTTTTCCACAAAAGTTTACACAGCATTTAAAAAACAGCAGTTTGCAACACAAACAATATAAACGGCAACCATACTATTCTCTGCTGAGAAATTTTAACCACAAATGTAAAAAAAACAGGTAAATTTTCCCCAAAATGTCAACAACCTTTGTCAAAATATCAACCACCACCCTTGTAAAAATATATAACCTTGTAATTTACATGCGAGCTCACAGAAGTTTAACAGGATGTCAACAACAAAACAATAAAACTTACTCCAATTAACACACACACTTTAGTTTTACAAAATCATTCCTCTTAAAGTAAAATTTGCAGAAAACGTGAGAAAAATTATTCCTCACACTACCCTAAAAGTTCAATAAGTCTTTGAAAGATTTTGTGGCTTGTTACATCATAATTCGTGCTCAAATAAGATCCCTAAGTTTGACTACTAAGGTGGATATAAATAGCTAAAAGAGGAATAACAACATTAGTCATCAGTTAGCTAGCTAGGTTTAGATATGGAGCTTGAAGGTAACATTAGATAAGACAGATACCCAGATAATTATAGTTAAACTGTGAAGACGCATATAGCCAGCTAGCTATTTATGCTTAGTAAAACACATATAAAGAGAAACAATAGCAATATAAAAATTATGACATTTGCAATAAGTTCAACAAACCAAAAGTTTCGCTAGCACATTTGTTTGATAGCCATTTAACAGCTTTATGTAGCATTTTGAATTTTAGGACAAATACATTAGTTACACACCAGGGGAAACATTAATTATGCAAAAAAGTGTAAAAAAATATGATAGATTTTTTATAAAAAACGCGGTAAAATATAAAATATAAAGAATTTGAAGCTTTTAAGTGATTTTTTACTGGCAAATGCGAGTCTGCCTGACACGTAACTCTAGCGACATAAAAACATAACGTCTAAAAATATATAAAAAGTTCTTACTATTTGTGAATCCAAATCTACTTTAAACCCAAGCTTTCATTTTCTACTTCTAACTTTTCTTTACTACTTCTAGCTCCACTCTTCACTTTCGAAGTAACTTCTTGTGGCTTCTAACTTTACTTTTGTACTTCTATGTTCACATAAAATATATATAAAAAAGAACATAGTGTAAAACCAATTGGCAAATTTTTTAGGCTAATTAGTCAAATTAGAAATGCAAAAACAAAGTTTGAGTCATAATTCATGTTAAAACAACAACAATCAATTTAACAGTTCATTTTATGTCAATTTTTGCACTAAATTTGCAACACAAAATACAAATTCTAAATAATTCCTATGGTTTTCCTCAAAAGTTTAATCAAAATATAAAAGATGAGAGGTGAACGACAAAATCAAAGTTTGCAGAATTTAATTATTTTGGTATATATATGTCTATTGATATATATATGCCCTTTATAACAATATTTCAATCCAAAATGTGAAAAAGAAAAACAGTTTGCAACAAAATCAGTTATTCGGATGATATTGCATACACTTTTTCTCCACAAAAGTGTAAAAAAGGAATGGTTGTAGGAAATACTTCTGATTCAACAAAAATCAGTATTTGCAGCTTGTACTCATTAAATATTACCCAAAATTGCAAAAAACTGCGATTTGGAACGCATCAAATTTATAAATAGAGAGGGATCAGTCATTTCGGTATGTTGTACAGAGTCCTGCCCGGTAAGAATTTATACAAAATATAAAAAAAGAAACACAAGTTTTTTCGGTGTTTTACTCCCTCAAAAAAGTTGAAACTTTTCTTACTTAAGACAAAATGTCATAAAGAAAAACATTTTAGTCAGAACATTTAGAACAACAAAAATCACTACACTTAAGGTAACAGAATTACTACATGTTAAATAAAAATAGTTTCATCATATTGCATGTAACCGATGTATATAAGTTTAGTTACACAAAATGTGAAAAATATATACATTATTTGCATACACAAAATGTGAAAAATACATTATTTGCTTAAAAACAGTCCTTAAACTCTTCTTAAATATTATGTAATACTTTTTTAAAAGTTGTTGTGGCTTGTTAATTTAACCTTAAAATGTCAAGTGAAATAAGTTAAAGACAACTAAGATAACACTATGGTAGCTAGCTTACATGTAAAAAGCAACATAAAACTGAAGCTAACATAAGCTAGCTACAGCAGCTAATAGCTGGTCAGTTGAATATAAACTGGAGACTTAGCTAGGTATAAAGAACATGGCTACATATTTATAAATTCTGAGGTAGCTAGCTATTTAGCTAGGTTGTTGTTGGTGTGTGGTTGGCTTTATGATGCTAGCTAACAAACATGTCTCGCACCAATAATATCATCAAAACTAAAAAAAAACATAAACAAACCTTTGAAACCCTGCTATATTTCATTTACATACCATGCCCTTTTTCAAATGTTTTTGTAGATTTATTTTGAAGGCAAGAGAAGACAAATGCTTAAAAAGGACAGCCATCTTTTTTGCAAACACAATTTCCGTTACTTTGTGCTAGAACTTCATTTAACAAACCACACAAAACTCGCGGCTTTTCTCGACAAAGAAGACATATTTTTTTCGGTAACATCAAAGATTTTTTTCGGCAACATCAAAGAAAAATGAACACATCCACTTTGCCTGTCACAGACAGACGGACACACTCTCCGTATTATTATAAGAGATAGTAGATTAGGCCCGTGGAAAAATCCACTTAGGCAGAAAAACAATTGAAAAGTTCTGTCATTTTAATTTTGATGACATAGCAAATATTTCAGTATATTGAATATGCCTTTTACTAAAAAAAATAATCTGAAAATGCATAAAAAGAAAGTATATAAGTCATAATTTAACAAAAAAGTTCTTAAAATCTAACACAAAATATCAAATGTCAAATCGCATGAAATCCTCCCAACAAAACTTCAGACAAAATATGAAAAACAACGGCGTGCAAGGTGCAAAATCTAGTTGATAAAAAGTTACAACAACGACACTCACAACACCAACACTCACAACACCCACCAAACCGACAGTAAGAACACCGACAGTTACAACACCGACAGTCACAACACGGATAATAACAATGTTAGAAATAACGCATCTCAAATATGTACATCTTATAAGTGATTATGTTGAAAACCCTCAGTATTTTATTCTGAAATGTCAAAAAGGAGGCCTGCAAGAGGTTAGCACAAATCAACAAAAATAAGGTCTTTACACATTATAAACATTGTCTTTCCCTTAAAAGCTTAATACAAAAATATGAAAAAGCCATAGTTTGGAAAACATCAAATTTAAATCTAGAAAAATCAGTCATTTCAGTTGCATAACATCCTCTCCCACAAAAATTTACACAAAATGTAAAAATCAACCAGTTAAGAACACAAAAATTTTTCTTTTTTAATATGATGATCCGTATTGCCCTTTACCAACAATTTTGAACCTAAATGTCAAAAAATCAATAAGCAAAGAATAAAATTGAATAAAAAAAGATCATTATTTTGGAAACATTGTATACGGTTCGTAAACAAAAGATTACACAAAATGTAAAACAGATCGGTTTTTGAGAAACACATCTAAATCAACAAAAATAAGTTCATTCAGCATGTCGTATATTGCCATTACCCATTAATCTTCCACAAAAAGGTTATGAAACACATCAAAATTTAAAAAAATCAGTGTTTTCAGTGCATACAGTCCACCCATTTATATTACAAAATATAAAAAACAAAAACAGTTTCAGTCAGAACATTAAGTAATTTTTTTATCATCAGCAAACATTTATCCCTACAAAATTTTGTAAAATTCTCAAGAAAAACAAAAACGTGAAACCATGGAATTTTCTTCCAGCAAAAATTACATCACATACAGTTAGTTCTCCCAAACAATAGTTTATAATACGAAATATAAAGACAAAGTTGTTTATATAGTCTTAAGATGTACTTACATTGTACGAAAAGCTTAACAAATAAATATATACTTTTTAACTTTCAAACTCGTTTTATTTTTTACTTAATTAGTTAGCGATGGCTGTTATTTTTACCGATAAAGACATCAGCTTTGCAACAGCTTACAGTGAAGTCTGATTCTACAAAGATTTGTTCTTTCAGTATATATATTGCATGTGGTCTATTTCCAAAAAGATTACACAAAATTTCAAAAAACAGCATTTTGCAACACGAACAATATGAACTGACAAATTTTTTTAATCCACGTATAAACCCACGTATATAAATTTCCAATCAAATGTCAAAAACCCCTGTAAAAAAACCTAGAATTTTACATGTAGGCTGACAAAAGTTTAACAGGATGACGAAACAAAACAATAAAAAATAACTTAACACACACACTTTAAATTCTATAAAATTCGTTCCACTTGTCATATTGTGGTCCCCTTGTAAGGTTTACAGGAAATGTGAAAAAATTATTCTCTATGGGCATAAAAATGTGTCACAGTATCCTAAAAGTTCAAGAAAGATTTTGTAGCTAGCTTGTTACATCATAATTCGTGTTCAAAAAAGAAGAGAAGTTTGACTACTAAGGTAGCTATAAATACCTAAAAAAAGAGGAATAACAACAAAACTCATAGATTAGAGCTAGCTATGGGATGGAGCCTTGAAGCTAACATTGACATTAGCTAGCTAGCTAACAAAACAATACCTAACACACCCAGTTAAATATACTTAAGCTGGGGATACTTAGCTACGTCTATAGCTAGCTATTTATGCCTTAGTACAACACATATAGAGGAAAACAATAGCAATGTAAAAATTATGACATTTGCAGTTATTTCAACAAACCAAAACTTTCCATTTCGCTGGCACATTTGCCAGCTAACAGCTTTATGCGGCTAAACTATAGAATACCCCCCGTAAAAAAATTAAGACTATAAAACTCTGCAACGCAGCAACGCAATAATAAAAAAAAATAAACTAACAAATATAGCAGCAGCAACGCAGCTACGCAGCTACGCAAAGCTCACTATTTCTAGATTAAAACACAGTTGGACAGTTAAACTAAACTAAAATATCAACAAACATACCAAGTTGGTTTGTTACACTAAATATTTCGCAATATAACGACTTCGCTTTCATGATTCACAATCAAACCCCTTTTTCATATTACACTTCAAAAAACACTTAAATTAACTTTCACTCTTTCTATTTTCATTTAAAAAATCATGCATTTATATTAAATATAAAAAAAACCCACAAAAATGACATAAAATGACTCTGTAAACGTCAAGAAAACATTACATTTCACGTCTAAGCAATTTAATGTCTTTCACAAAAAAACCCTATAAAAACCGCCTCTTCGCAACTGTCAACGGATTTATTGCTGAACTTTTTTGGCATTGCATTACGTTATGGCATCCATAAAGCGAGTGATAGATCAGCAAGCTGATGAAACATGGAGTGCATTGGGTAAACGTTTCATGATACAAGAAATGGATTATAACAAAGTGTTAACGCCAGAAATTTTAAGCTACATTAAATTGAATGCTGATAGTCTCGGGACAAACATCGGATATATTTTATTACCCATAATAACCACGATCAACTATATATTATCGAAATCAGGCGCAAGTATAAAAATAAGAAACGGCTATCATTTAAACTTAAATTTGTTCAGCATTTTCGTTGGACCCCCATCCACTGGTAAATCTCCCGCTTTTAAATCAACAGTCATAGATCCACTTATGGAATTGCAACTACAATCTGATGTCATTAGTAATACAACAAGCAGTGGCTTAACAAAAATATTAACCAAACAGCAATCACTATACATCGCTAATCCTGAAATTTCAGAACATTGGCTCAAATGTTTGAAACAAGATGATGAAAACTGCAGTGGTGATACACAGTTACTCTGCAAATTATTTTCTGGTGAGTGCAGTTCATCCAATTATGCTACGGAGAATCAAAGACATATCGACTCCAACATTGCATTTAGCATAATTGGTTAGTTTTTTAATTTATATTGCATTTGAGTAATTAACGTTATAATTAAAAACATGTTGGTATAGGATGTCTTTGCATTGCGAATATTTCATAATATTGCGCGGTTGGATATTTCAATAATGCTTTCTAATATATCGTTAGCGTAACTGACTTGCATGGTATAAAATTTCTATTTTTATGTATGAATTGCTATATTTGGTCGTTTTTCATTGCTTTTATGAGTTAATTCAACTCCTGCCAACGGCCATATTTCATATTGTTACCCGTTTTACTAGCACATTTTACTCGTGTAGCGTTTAGAATTCAGTTAGGTTTTGACGTGTCACACTAAAACTAATCCATATTTATATACATATGCCTAATACACAATACATTGGTTAACATTTCAGGGGCCACTCAAATAAAATCTATGGCGCATATTCTTTCAAAAATGGATACTGGTAACGGTTTAATGGATCGTTTTCTCATTATGGCACCATCCTCAATTCGACCATTACCTTATGCACAAATTGAGGCCAAGTCGCACTTAGATACACATGACATCGTTGGAGTACACAAACTATATGAACCATTGGTTGATTTGGATCCCAATAATCCAACACTCCTGTATTTCAGCGAAGAAGCATTGCAGTAATGCGTTTATTTTAATTTTCCTTCAATTCTCTCTGTACCAATGATTTAAGATAAATATTACGGGAAATATAATTAATTGGAAATTATGCATCCCCCCCCCCCTGGTTATTATAAAAAGGATTACATGCATAATACCGGAATTTCTCCCCATAACATATATTATATTTTTAACCTAGATATAGTAAATAATTTTTTATTTATTTCAATTTTAGATGTTTTGAACAAATGAAATCAGACTTTATTTCTGATTTTAACAACGCATTAAGAGAAGGAAGGCCTACTCCTAAGTCAAAGAAGAGTGATCTCGTCCCACGCATCGCAGCATCTATTCACACGTTGCATCAAGTTTTTTATTCCATTGTGAATAAAAGACCATTTGCACTAACTGAGGAAATTATAAAAGAAACACTAATTAAGGCCATCCACTTTGTTGAAACCGCGGAGGAACAAAAGGAAGTGTATAATTATCATAATACAAAATTATCTTTCCTTCAAATATATATATAACTACTAATTCTTAAATATTATTTAGTTCATACAAGAATTAACCAACGATAAAGTTCGAGAAAAAAAAACTCAACCAAATATTGAAGAAATTTCAAAATCAATCTTAATGTGCCCTGGACCAGTCATCACATATCGCATATATAAATCCACTTCTCAAACAAAGATGAGGGGCATAATGAAATCAGAATATTTGGCTGCAATAAAGAAACTGGAATCAAACAATGCAGGCTTAATAAAATCATTCAGAGCAGCACGAGCATCCCACGATTCACTTGTTTTTATTAAAATCGAATATAACCAACTTCCCTTGTGTCTCCAGGAGATCACCAATCGCACAGATTACAGTACGAAATATCTCACAAAAATACATAACTTTTTTCATCGTCGATGAGAGAATACCTATTATCGCAGAATTTAATTACTTCAGATCAGATAGAGACTCAATTGCTTTCATCATAGAGACTATTGTTAATTTTATGAAAAAGTTTTAGTTCATATTTTTAATAATGTTTATAACATTAATTTTAGTGCAAATGTTTTTTCAACTTCTTTATCATAGTGTATACATTCGTAATGACAAATTTTTCGTTCTTTAAATAGTTTCATTTAATATTTTTAGTTATTAGAAAACATTTATATAATGTTACATAATGTTTTTTTAAACTGGTTTAATTCTAAAAATGAAACTTTTGCTCAAACCCCTCTTCTATCTCAAATCATTTTCAATTATTTTTCGACATTCTTTAAATAAACAAAAACCAAGAAATGAAGGCAACCAGTGACAAGGTAAGGAACTTTTTGCAGTAAACTCCTAAAGAAATGAAGAAACTTTTGAAATTAAGTCCATCATCATATTTCTTATAAAATACTGTAAAACCTGTATTTAGTTCACACAATCGGCACATTTAAGGCATTAGAAATACACAAATCGCTTTTCGTCATACAATGAAGTACTGTTATTGCATTAAAAGTAAATATTTCTAATCATTTTAGATCAATATATTAATATGGAATCTGCAAGCAAAAGACACAGAGGTGTACAAGCTACAGCTATAACTGCAGACAAATGTGTTCAAGTCGGATCGACAACTTCAACAGGATCTTACCAGAGACAGAATACATTACGCAATAATAATTTCACAACGTATCGGTATTTAATAACCAACGTTTTATCTTCGAAGGAAACAACATTCCGATGGTGTTTAGAAAATAATGTTATAAGTGGAGTACAATATTGTCCTAAATGTTACAGCCTAATGAAAATATGTAAATCTTGTAAAACTTCAGATGGACAACGTTGGCGATGCAGAAAAGACCGTCATGACGTCGAAGTATCTTTGAGGAAGGATTCATGGTTATCCCAATCAAACTTAACAATGGAAGAGGTAATAGAACTGACATATTGGTGGTCAACAGGTATGTTATGAATTCCTCACATCATCACAAATTTTTTACATAATTTTTACAAAATCACGATAGTACAATAGTTTGAAAAAAAATATTTTAAGGTTAAACATTTCAAGTTCCATGTGAAATCAAGCTTAATTATTCCACCATAGGTATTGAACATGAACAGATATCTAATCAAATGGGACTTTCATCTAATACTGTTGTAGATTGGTCAATGTTTTGTCGTGAGATATGCGAAATAGTTATGATGAGGGAAAGTGAGCCAATTGGTGGACCAGGTAACAGATAAATCTATTTCTTGTAAACAATATATAGCAGTTGGAATAAACATATATTTAAACAATTTACTATTAATTTAGGTATGTGCGTGCAAATAGACGAAAGCAAATTCGGCAAACGAAAATACCATCGTGGCCATCACGTCGAGGGACAATGGGTTTTTGGTGGCATTGAGGAAGAATCCAGAAAAAATTTTCTGGTAGCAGTCGACAAACGTGATCGCGATACACTTATTCCTTTAATACAAAAGTATATAAAACCAGGAACAAAAATTATATCCGATTGTTGGAAACCTTATGACATTCTTGGAGAGTTAGATTATACACATTTTAAAGTAAATCACTCGATAGAATTTGTCAATGAAAATGGTTTTCACACTAACAAGATTGAAGGTCATTGGAGACAGGCAAAGAAGATGCTTCCTGCTTTTGGTGTACGGAAGACCATGTTCAGCTCCTACCTTGCTAAATTTATGTGGCGTTATTCTAACAAAGGGACAGATCTATTCAAAAAGATTATTGAGGATATTGCCAAAGTTTATAACGTATCATCTGAAATCCCATAGTCTTAATACCTTTTATTACCAATACAATATCTTTTTGTCAATTATCACGCATAGCGAACATCCCTTATATTTCCACTTAAAAACAATTGTCTATTACATATTATGTCAAAATAAAACCATTCATTCTGTTTATTTCTCCAATTCCTCATAATCCATTTGATTTGTTTTAATCTTTTTTTTATAGTTCGATCTGTACTTTTTCTGTTAGATGAAATTATCCATTGGCATGTCAAATGTGGAGAACACCCATTCCCTAAATAGTAATAATTCATATTATTTTTTTATTCACTTTGTTTAGAAAATCTCGTAGATTTTGTAGATGAGTAGAAATGGGTAATTCGTACCTTGCCTCGATTACTACGAAAATAAGTTACAATATCTAAAATATTTTTTTCATTTTAATTTTTTTTAACCCCCTTTAACTCTAGCTAAACTCTGGCTACAAGTAACAACAAAACGTTAGCTCGTTAAAGTCTTATTAAACCGTTTTATATTGTAATTATTTTTCACGAAATTTATATTTTTGAATGGTTATAGAATATAGAGAATCGTCTTTACCTAAAAGAAATAACATAAGTTTCATTGTTTCTTCATCAGTAATCGGTTTTCTAAAGAAAGGTTGCTTCAGATCTCTAGGCCAACAAGAAAGACTAAAAAATGCATCTCCGTTTGTCACTGTGAATAACTTTACTCTTTCCAGCATATACTCGGTATCATTCGCACTTCTCACCAAGTTAACGTAATTTGTTATTTCATCTATCATTAACTGTGAAAAAAAATCCATTATTATAACTGAACTATTGAAAATAAACAATAAGTGTATTCTTTTTGACTGCAATGACTTCTAAATGACACTGGCATAACTTCTAACCACTAGTTCCTTATTAACTTTGAATCTCCTCCTTGCTTCGGAACCATATATTACGCAGACCGGATATTTAATATCATTTTATAAAAATAACTACTATAACATTTTACAATGAAAAAAATCACACAGGACAAATTCCTTATTAACTACGTTATTGAATCTTGAATCTTTTTACTTTGTTGCTGCGTTGCTGAGTATAGCTGCGTTGCTGCGTTGCTGAGTATAGCTGCGTTGCTGCGTTGCTGAGTAGCTGCGTTGCTGCGTTGCTGAGTATAGCTGCGTTGCTGAGTAGCTGCGTAGCTGCGTTGCTGAATTACGTAGTTTTAATTTTTTTACGGGGGGTATTCTATAGTTGCTCCCTTTATGCAGCATTTTGAATTTTAGGACATTAATTATGCAAACCATTGTAAACAAATGCTGGCTTTTTTATAAAAAACGCGGTAAAATATAAATTTGAAGCTCCAATGGATTTTTTTTGAGAATGCGATTCTTTTTGACAATTTTAAGTGCGTTACATATAAAAACGGAACGTCTAAAAATATAAAAGTTCTTACTTTTTCTCAATTTCAATTCACTTGAAACTCTAGCATTCATTTTGTACTTCTAACTTTACTTTACTACTTCCTAGCTCCACTCTTCACTTCCGAAGTAACTTCTTGTGGCTTTCAACTTTATTTTTCTACTTCTACTTCTTTACTTAGAGTTTACTTCTAACTTTACTTTACTACTTCCTAGCTCCGCTCTTCACTTTATTTTTCTACTTCTACTTCTTTACTTAGAGTTTTCTTTCTCTGAATCACTTTTTTCAAGACGAAGGAACCTTTCTTTTGTGTTTTTTCCGTGTCGAGGGACACCATTTTTGGAAAGTTAGCCGTTAAATTTATTTCAGCAAATCAAATTGAGTCGTTTTCATCACGTGACGTAAACAAAGTAAACCCGCTAACAAAATGGACATAATTTTTTCGGCGACTTCAAAGAGAATTTCGGCAACATCAAAGGAAAATGACGATATCAACTTTGCCTGTCACAGAGACACGGAACTGGCTTATTATTATAAGAGATTAGCACTATACTTTTTCTTAGTAGCAACTTTAAAATTTTTTAAGATCTCAAATTGCTTCTTTTTTAGTGAATATACAGATCTAAAGTTGTCTAATGTTTGCTTGATTTTATTAAACTAATTTTCTTAATTTATGCAAGACGGGAAAAGAAGTCAGAAAAAGAGAGTTTTGAAAAAAAATGAAGTGTGCAACAAAGAAGTTATCGTAGTTTTTTTCTTCTTGGTTCTTGGTTAATCATGCTTATTATTTGTACGGGATTGATGTTGCTTAATGTTCCAAATCCATTTTAGTTGGTTATATACGAGTATTATATCTAAATTTCTATGCATAATAGACACATTCCGATTCAAATTTTCCCAAGTCTTTCCAGAAGTAAACAACACACAAAACAGAAGTCACACCTTGTAAAATAGAAATAAAGATAAATTCTGATAACATAAAAATATGCACATGATTTTTACCTCATAAAGTTTGATCACACGATACATGCAGTTTTTACAAATTTTATGATATTTTTCGATAAAAAGACAGCTTTGTTTTAAGGAATAAGAGAGAGAATCCAAATGTATTATGATACTGACATCTGCTTTGCTTTCTTAGTTTCAAACTTGATACAAGAGCTTTTTCTCTTCTGTTAGCCATATCGTGGAGGATTGAGATTGTCTTGAGTTATGTTCAGTTGGACGTTGAAAAACTTGAGTTAGGTAAAGCAGAAGAAACATTTAAAAAAGATCCAAATTCAGCTTGATCGTTTTATTGAAAGATATTCGAGAGGGCATGTTTTACCAGGTAATTTTTTCTCAGCTTGAACTCAGCTCGTTATTAGCCACTTAGGTCATAAAACATTTCTATTGAAATTGTTTTAATGTCGACCTAGTTATTGAAAGTGGAAATTGTAAAGGTAACAGTGCAATGTACCTTTTTTATATTTAGCTAGCCATATATATGTATACCATTAGTTTTGCGAGTTTAGCTAGCCATATATGTATAGAATTAGATTTTAAATTGTTCCAGGTCGCCTAGTCCCTTACTATATTTTTTAAATTCAAAATAGTGGCCCAGTTGATTTGTTTTAGTTGTATTAGGATTTGAACTAGGATTTTTTCTTTTTAGGGTGACAAATTAAAAGAAATGTTTCTGCACTGCGATTTTGAACCAAATTTTCTTTGGATTGGTTAAAGTATTTGGCACACATATTTGAACCTTTTCTGACTGCTTTCAATCATAGGGACTTAAAAACCTACCATTTTGTTTTTGAAGCATGAATTGAGATGCTAGCACAACCAACTATTTCAGTGGTCAGAAATTCCTAAACTTTTAACTATAAACTTAAACTTGTTGTTTAATTTAAAAGTCCTGTAAAAAATGAAATACCGGCTTGAAATATAATATAGGTATATGGTATGTTTATTGACTGGATTGATGAAATTCAGCCGTTTTTGGAGATGCTGATGAATCTGACCAATCAAATTCGCCTCACTTAAACAAACCCTTTTTCTTACAATACGTCAATAGAGGAATTTAGTTAAGAACAGACAATCATTTATGTCATTACAACGACTTCATTTTGAACAAAAGTATCAAAATTAACGGAATATCAGAAATTGTTCGCAAACAGTAGTATTTCTGTCGATAATTGCGGAAAATTGTTAGCACAGAAAATGTGACGTTCAGCCAGTCGTCTTCTGATGCATGGCATGCAGAAAGAAAAAATCGACTACCTTCTTTAAACTTTAGATGTGTTATTAAAAACTGAAAATTTATCGACTGGTAGCCTTATGATAGAGCGTTTTTTTTTTTTTTTTTCTATGCAAGGATGAATACAATTTTACACACACTACAAATAAAAAATGAAATAAAGTAGTACACACGAAAACAGACGGATACACCAACCCACTTTTAAAAGATACAAAAAATGGGTCGGCTACAGAATTAAATAAAAATAATATATTAAAAAATAAAAATAAAAATTTAAGATGGGTCCAACGTTTGTTTGTAGATGTGACTATAAGGGTATTACAATAAAAAAAGATCGCCGTCAAAACGTTCAGAGTCAATTAGGAAAGTAATAGAGGAATTGATAATTTGACTGTTCTGAACAAAATTAAAAAGAGAACTATCGCCGTATAACAAAATACGAGATAAACGAGTTTTAGACAGACCGGTGATAGAAGGGTCAATATTAGAAAGTGATTCAAAGAGACTTTTTCGTGATGTTGCAAATATTTGGCAGCGCAGTAAAAAGTGTTCTGTTGATTCTGGTTCAGTACCACAAGAACAAAGTGGGTTAATAGAAACCTGAAAATTGTGTTTAAATTTATGTTCCCGTAAGTGACTGAGACCTAATTGTAGCCGTGTTAAGTATTTAATCCCTATCGGATGAAATGTACCAAAAATAGAGTAATGTGATGGTCTTATGTACTTCAGCAAAGAAGCGTTCGCATAGAGCGTTCGCTTTCAGTGCGGGAGGTCATGGGTTCAAACCCCGGCCGAGTCATGCCAGAGACTATAAAAGTGTGAATCTATCCTCTCTGCTTAGCGTTCAGCATGAGAATAGGATTTATATCATAGGCAGTTGTCTAGTGGGAGCTTTAACTGCACTAGGACCACCTTCGCAGGACCCTCGTTGATAGCAGTACCATTGCAATTTGAGAGGCAATCCTTGGTAAATAATTGTCATAGTAATAATACTACATATAATGTAAAAATTAGGAAGCGCTTTGTCTAGGAGTCAAGTTCTAGTGGAGTATTGACGACCGTCGGAAGCTCTCGACTAATTCAGATGATAAGGCCATATTAAAAAAGAAATACTTCAATTTTGAACGTTTGTTTTGACAAAAAAATTGTTCTTCACGTAGCCAATGGAAAGCCGAAACTTAAAGAACAACTGGGACGCGACATCTATATTACATGATAATCACGATAGCGGTGCATGAATATCATGTACTTGAACGCGTACGAAGTACGGACGTAACATGTCTATTTTAATAATATAATGACCTAGGGTCCATTTCTTTCAACAAAATATCTGACTACAAGTACCACAAATCCCACCATTTTCAGAAATTTTTCTTTTTTTTTCAGTCTTTTGTGGTACTTGTATCTGAATTTCTTTGCCTTCCTCGGGAAGCAAGGCAAACATAGTAGTGGTGGTACTCATAGCTAAACTAACCTGGACTTCCGGTGTAAACCTTCATTCTCTGACTACCATCTTTCAGCCAATTTATTCTGATAAAACGCGGCAATCGTAGTAATTTATTCGCAAAAAGTTACCATATTTAAAATAATTATTTTATAATTATGCTTGTTGCGTAGTAACATAATTAATACCTAATATAAAAAAACAGCGCACGGTTTTCACCTTGCCTTTCTGCTGTTGTATTTATTAATGCTGGTAGGAAATGTAAAAATTCTTCATCTAAGTCGATATCGTAATGATCATCACTTTCTTCTGATACAAGCGAAAGTCTTTTCGTGCGTAACTCGGCCATGTTTGTTTACAAACTAATGTATTCGGATAATTTATGCAAATGACAACGAAATAATTATTTTATTTTCGAACTATCTATTTTCAAAATGTCGAACTAATGTGGCGGTGTTCGTGGCCAGATAATAATTGTTTTTTTCAGCCCTGCTAAGTGGTACATGTGGTATTTGTAACTGTTTCCTAAGTTGAAAAAAATGGACACCTAATGACGCAAGCTATTTGAAGAGAATACCTGGCAGTGCAGTTTAACGGTGAAGATTGTGTTTTGTTTAATTAAAATAAAGACCCTGCACTGTAATTTCTATCGTGTGAATAGTACCTAAGTAATAATAAATTCGATCCAAAACATTCGAATCACTTCACCTCTATTAAAAAAAACTCAGTTTGAGAATGTTGATAAGTTTTGTTTTTAACGAGTTTTGGTCAGCCAGTCTGTGTTTGCTGGTGTGTTTGCAATTTAACTTGCTATATTTATAGTTCAACTTACTTATTCTTTCTAACATTTTTATTCCATAGTGAGCTAAATAAATAAAGCTGGAGTACAAGAAGAATAACAAAGTTTCCTTTGGCGTTCAAGAGAGAGGTTAGAGAAGCAGCTGTTGCAAACAAAAGAAAACTCGAACAAGTAAAACCGAAGGACGTTTATAACGAAAAGAAACGTAAATGGACTAAACCAAGTTCCCAAATTGGATACAAAGCTAAACCCGTAAGGGAAATGTTTCCTGACATGAAGGATGAGAAGTCGGACACAGCAGATTATAAAAGCTGTGTAAAATTTGTTGGTAGATGTGAGGAACTGTTGGTTCAGGGAAAGTTTGACATCGAAGAAAACGACGTTGCAAACAAATTTCGTGTTGCTGGAGCTGGTGCCCGAAAAAAATGCCCTATCGTTAGGAAGGAATTCTTTGAGTTTTTCATTGACATCAGGTCCTCATTAAAGGCAACGTTGTCAAAAAGATTTTCCTGGCAAAAGCTGCATCTTTATACCATGATTATTGTGAGTGGAAACGTGAAGGTGTCGAACTTGAAAAGCTGAGCTTTAGTAATCGATGGCTGAAGGATTGGTGCATAGAATATCAAATTTCAATAAAGAAACCCAACAAGAGATTCTCCATTAGTGCAAGTGCAAGGAAGAAAAGAATTACAGATTTTGTAAAGAACATTTGGACTGGCAGATACACTTTTAGTAAACTTTATGGAACTGATCCTGAAATCGTTATGTCCGATCAAATGCCACTTCATAGAAATGAATCTTCTAACAAAAAAAACACTTAACTTCAAAGGTTCATCTCAAACAACTTATGTCAAGGAAAATCATTCTCTTTCAAGGGTACGCATAACGGCAATGACATCCTTATCTTCTGAACAACATTCTTCAGCCGCAAAGCTACAATTTGTTTTTAAAGGAACCGGGAAGCGAGTAAAGTTAAACCCCCTCCTGGCACCTAAAGGGTCTTACAGACTTGATCATTTTTGTGACCAGGTCCCTGCCCAGCCATGTGCGTTATTCCCTCAAAAAAGAAAGATCTATACACTTGATGACAACTCGCCGCATTTAGACCCAGCAGTCAAAGAATCATTGAAAAAGCGAGGCTACTTTTTGGTCATTTTGCCTTGAGGGATAACTGGTGACTTACAGGTAAATGATACCGACCTCCACCACCCTTTGAAAACAGCATACCGTGAGAAGGAAGCCATGTTATTGATCGAAAAGTTGACCGAAAATCCTGCCAAAATTCCATCACCGAACAGAGATGAAGTCATGAAATTGTGTACAACAGCTTTTATAGAAGCCCTCAACAATACCGACATCAGTGGTGCCTTTAAGCGAAATGGTTTAACAATTAAACTAGATGGTTCCGAAGACCATCTCATATCCCCCAAACTCAAAGCATTGGTTTGGGGAGGAAATGAAACAATTTCGTTCAGAATTGTTAACAAAACTACATCCACCTAATCTAGATTAGAAGAAGTGATGATTCCACCAGACGGCGTGAAGAGAAAGCTTGAAGTAGTTGTTGAAGGTGTTCCACTGGATGAAGGAAAGGAATTGCTAGATGGAATGGTCGATGAGGAGGTGTTGGATAAGGCGCAAAACGATTCGGAAAGCGAAAACGAAAGAGAAGAATTCGGAGAATGTCGATACTAGTAACGCCACATCCGAGGTTCAGACGCCAGAGAACGAGTCGTCAGTTGATCCCGAATTGAAGGCGGATCTGGAATGCTTGAGCCAAATCGAGTCACTTATCACCACCGAGAAAAAAAGTAACTCGACAAATATGCTTCCATTCTTGGTGGGAATGGAAAATATGGTTGCTGGAGAACGACAGCGCCGTAGAGCCCGAGCAAAATTCAGAAAGAAAGCAACTACTAACACTAGTGAAACAACTGATGATAACGATAACAATGCTTTTGACATGTTTAAGTAATAAACTGTGCTGAGATTTTGTTGATATTTGTTGTTTTTAACCTTGAAATAGTATTTGTTCTTAAGATTTGTTCCAAAAGAGAGTTGTGTTTTGATTATAAGAAAAGATGCTGCTTTGTAATATGGGGGTATTATAAAATTATTTTTGGGGTGAAAATTTGAAAAAGTGCAATTTGACCCCCCCCTACAATTATGCACAAAAGAGTAAATAATAACAAACCTGGTGGAATAGGTAAGCCAAATACAAAGGAATAGCTGATGGTTGACCTTATTTTGCTTTCTTCCGTGCTATCTCCCTCTTCTGTTGAGTGTCACTACCACGTAAGGGTACCTATAGTACCTTTTCTCCCTTTTTGCTTCCACCCCTTTTCTTGCCCTCTTTTCCCCTTTTCCCCTTTGATTCGTACTTCTCTTTTGCACTCTAGTGTGTGCTATAGCTAGTTAGCTATATTTTTAATATCCTGGGTAGTGTGGTTGAGTGTATGTGGTGTATGTCCTACTCCAAGCACACAACAGAAATCGTATGGCATAAAGATATCTTTGGAGAACGTGTTTATCTTCGTAAATACAAATAGAAAAAAGTGGAATATACAACTAAAGATGGTAAGAAACAAATATTCTTATCCAGAAATAATATTTTCCGCTATCATTGATTGGTTATTCGCTATTGTTCTTTCTCATGTGATGAATATCGGGGAAATACCCCAAAAAAGGTTTGTTTCAAAAATTTCTTTTGTAGTTTATAATCAAGACATATTTTAAAATATATATTGATGATGTACTTATCAAAAACTTTTGTATTTTATCAAATATATATTTAAAACATATATTTTATTATTATTATTATTATTATTATTATTATTATTTAACTCAATTCAACGTTTCAATATGGCGAGAAAGAAGTTATACTCTTTTTAAGTTTCTGTGCATTGGCTGATGTTCTCAATACTTTTTCTCCTCCTATCTTTCCTATTTTTGTTTTTGTTCTTCAATGACATATCTCTTATGTATATCTTTTAGTTACTGAAAAAGGACAGTAGGAAACGGATTATGAGGTAGATCATAAGCAGATATTGCAGGACCGTTCCTTGAATATCAAGATTTATCCACTCGAGGTGAGCAATATTGCCTCACCAAGAGTGGATAAATCTGATATTCGACGAACAGGCATGCAATATATGCTTTATTATATACCTAACATTTCTTTTTTTGTCAGACATTTTTTAATTTTTCTATTGCATTTTTGCCAAATAGAAGGACCATGAAAGGGAGTAACGATATCTCGATTTCATTTTTGTGTTATGTCACTGTCGAAAATCATCTCAAAAAGTAAAAATCGATTCGAAGAAACGGGCCAGGCATTTTGAGAAAGTAAAAATTTATTATGATTGTATTTTTCGATATTTTATCAAGTAAGATAATTTAACAAAACAATGTTACAAAGTTGGTAACCAAAAATTACAAAATTGTTTTTTGTTAAAATTACATTTTAACAAAAACAATTTTGTTTATAAAACTAATGAAATTAATAAATAGACATTTTAACAGATTTAATATGTGCCATTTGACAATTACGATTTTAAAAAGACGTGACGTTAATTGTGATTAAAATAAAAATTGCAGTTGTTAAATTCAATGTGGTGAGCAGAATGTTTTAAAAAGGAGGAGAGCGTGGCAGTTGAATTTGACTGTATTGCCCGGATCGATGAATTTGGAGAAGGCACTAACTGGTCCTGTGGTGTTTGATTGGTGGGAATTTCGATGCCAAAGTCAAATGTTACGCTTTCGAGAGCTCGTTCGACATGTTTTGTTTCGTATCGGAGCCTGTGCGAGAATAGGATCGTATACTGGATTCGGATCTATGGCCACTTATAGACATTATATGGCGAGCCTCAAAACCTGATTGATCCAATATGGTGACTGATGTTGCTCGAATACAATGATTGGTGTAAACATGACTTAATTCAGCGTCGAGGCTGATATTTTTCATCATACTTCCAAGGGTGTTGACTACCAAAATCTGTGCATCATACCATGGACTGGAATGGTCATCACTAACAGATTAGGGCGCTCAAAGAAACTGTCGCATGCTGGATTTAAGGATGACACATACAATTTAAACGATTTTACTGGGCAATGATCTTTTCCAGTGGCCAAAATAAATCCTCCTTCTTCTGCTTCATGATTTTCTCGTCTGTTTTTCGTTAGTTCGTCTACTACTTTTTCAACATACTCCCCATCTTTGTTAAATCACACATACGGAGTAGTGTGAAATGTTGGTTTACCCTTTCGTCGGGGCGACGGCGGTCTTCAGGAAAGTTTCATCACACTGGATTTGAGTTGTTTTATTTTGCGTATGCCACTGTATCCGAAATAGTGCTTTATTATTAAACAGGGTTAAAATAGACATTTATTTCATAAATAGTTTCTTATTTACAATATTTAAAATCGTCAAATTGTCGACTTTTGGTAGAATTATGAATATAAAAACAATAACTATTACATTTCTAAAAGGTGCAAATTAAATTTGCGAAGATTACTTTTCTTTCAAAATTTTTATCACCCCCGGTTTGTTTGAAGGAAATCTAAACGACGGCTGTTACAGCCGTCGTTTAGATTTCCTTCGCCAGTTTACAGAAAGATTGAAGTTGGCGTGCTTGTTTTGTGTTCTCTTTCTGTAAAAACTATAGCTAGCTATATCTTGATATAGCAGCTCCATATTTATTTTTATTTTTTCATTTTCTGCAGTGTTAAGTCATAAAACTGTCCCTCTCTCTCTATTCGGTGTTAGAACTGAAACTAACACTGAACCAAACTGTGAAAATTGGTTTAAAGTTGGTAAACTATTGGTTAAAACTTGGTAAACTATTGGTTAAAACTATTGGTACAACACTGTTAAAATATTGTAAACTATTGGTTAAAACTATTGGTGAAATATTGTGTAATAATCTTCTAGTTTAGCAAGTTGGTAAACTAAGCTAGCTAGCTAGCTAGACACTGTTGGCAACAACATTTTTTAATATTTTTAAGATCCCTGGTTAGCCATAGCTATATGTTATGTGTATCATGCTGTATTACTTTATATCCAAGATAATTAATCTAACAGTTATTGCTGTGTTTCTGTCACTTTTGCTAATTTTGGCTGGCGATGTTGAAATAAATCCTGGACCAGGCCCGCATTTTCATCAAAAAGTTGTTCTAGGCTCTTTTCACCAAGGTGATCCTAAATTTGGTGAAAGTAGTGGTATACAATGTGCCTGCAATGCACTCTATTCAATATGTTTTTCTTCAATTAAAAAGGTTTCAGTTTGGAAATCGTTTGATTTAGATTATGTATTAGAAAAAGGAGATGAATTGTTTAAAAGATTAGGTAAATTCCGTCCATTATTTATGGATGAAATGCCTTCTAGTGTACTAATTGAAAGAAGTAATATTGAGATTGAAAAGTTATCTCGTCTTTACGGATTAATGGGACAAGCAGATATTTTTGTTAATCACGACACAATCACTGATATCGGAAATGGTCTAATATTTATGGCAAATGAAATTAGCTTCTCATTGATTTGGGCAAAAAAATCAATTTTTTTGTTTGATTCTCACAGTCGGGATAAAGATGGCTCATTAGTTGCAGATGGAAGGTCAATTCTTTTATCTTTTAAGTCACTTATTGATGTGCAGAGGCACATTAAGTATCAATATTCTAAACATTTTGCTGCTAATTGTGCGAATATGCAGTTTGAGATACAGTATATCAAAATTATAGAATCCAGAAAATGTTCTGAAATTTTATCTTCTCTTATGAAAAACCGAAAAAGGATTCAGAACAAAATTTCATTTGATAAACATTACAGCACCCGTTACAGTAGCAAAAAGTGTGAAATGCGTTTAAAATATGCAGAAATTTTTGGAACACCTGAACATGAGCAAATGAAGAAAGCGAAATGTGAAAAACGTGCAGAAATTTTTGGAACACCTGAGCATGAGCGAATGAAAAAAGCGAAATGTGAAAAACGTGCAGAAATTTTTGGAACACCTGAGCATGAGCGTATCAACAAATCGCAATGTGAAAAACGTGCAAAAATTTTTGGAACACATGAGCATGAGCGAATTAAAAAAGCAAAATGTGAAAAGCATGCAAGCATTGCAGGAACATCTCAGCATGAAGATATAAAAATGAAAAAGCGATTAAGTTACGCCAGTATTGTCGGGACTGAAATGCATGAAACTATACTGAGGAGGAAGCAGGAAAGTTATGTTAATAAATCTAATCAAACTTCAAAAGAAAGGATAAAAAAATTCACTAAAATGATAAAAGAAGGGCCATTCTATATTTGTGTGGTCTGCAATCGTTGTCTTTACTTTAGATCAGTAATACTTTTCGATGTTGGCAAATATGATATTCACATATTTGACTTTTATAAAAAAGTTGAAAGTCCTGATGGAAAGTTTTACATTTGTCGCACTTGTCATAATAAGTTAAAAAAGTCAGAAATTCCTGCACAAGCTGTTTGGAATAAACTTGATATATTCAATTTCCCTAATGATTTAGCAAATTTGAACAGACTTTTAATATCCAGAAGAATTCTATTTAAAAAGATCACAATAATGCCTAAAGGCCAAATGCCAAAACTCAAAGGCAGTATTTGCAATGTTCCAATAGACACGGCAGATTTAGCAAGGACGCTACCTCAAGAAGCTGATAGTAATGGTATTGTAATGCTAAAATTAAAGCGCAAGTTAACTTACAGAGGTCATGTTTACTTTGAAGCTGTTTCACCAGAAAAAGTTCAGGCAATACTACAATACTTGAAAATGAATAACCCTTTGTACCAAGATATAACAATTGATATAGGTCAGATACCGGCTGATATGTTATCTCTAGCTGAACCTATTGAAATACCAATTGAAATACAGTCAGAAAATCATGTTCCTGAAATTGTTAGAAATGTTATCGAAGACTCTAATAATCCACTGGATCAGTTTAGAGTAGGGACGTCGGAAACTGTGCTTCTATCTAATATTCCTCAACCTGAAGAGGCAGTAATTGCACCAGGGGAAACTATGACACCTCTATCAGTTTTAATGGAGAAAAATGTGAGGAATTGGCTCACCCTTTTCTTTTCCCTACTGGAAAATTTGGTTACAAGGCTGACCGCAGTATTAAGTTAAGTCCAGTAAAGTATTTTAATCAACGCTTGTTAAACTATAAACAAAAATTTGCTTCAGACTCTGATTACATTTTTTATGCACTTTCAGTCATGTTACACTTGAATTTAAACAGCCAAATAAATATAGCAATGAAAAAGTTCACTTCCAATCGTTTAACAGCTGGTATGCTGTCCAATAACTTTTCCGATACAGTAAAATCATTTATTGCAAAGGATGAAGGTTTCAATTTTATGAATACAGTTAAAGGGACTCCAGCTTACTGGAAAAAGTTTCTCTCTGAAGTTTTGGCTATGGTTAAGCAGCTTGGGTTGCCCACTTTCTTTATGACATTAAGTTGTGCAGATTTAAGGTGGAATGAACTTATTTTAATAATTTCTAAACTTAAAGGTGAAAATCTTTCAGAGGAATATATCGATAAAATGACCTATTTTGAACGATGCAATTATTTAAATTTTAATCCAGTGTTGCTTGCTAGACATTTCCAATACAGAGTTGAAACATTCTTTAAAGAAATAGTAGTTAATGGGTCTCTTGGCAAAGTTAACTATTATGCGATTCGTGTTGAATTCCAAGTTCGTGGAAGTCCTCATATTCATTCTTTTTTATGGGTTTTAAATGCTCCTATATTAAGTGAAACAAATGTTGACGAATATGTTGCGTTTGTTGATTCTGTCATTAGGGCATATGTTCCAGATATAGATACAGATCCAGAGCTCCATGAACTAGTAACTACGTATCAAATTCATTCTCATTCTAAATCCTGCCGAAAGTATAAAAATCAAAGTTGTAGATACCATTTTGGTCGTTTTTTCACGGATCATACGGTTATAGCTATTCCACTACCCAAAGACACAACATTGGATGAGAAAACAAAAATTCTAGAAAAGCGCAAATTGCTACTTGCCGTGGTTAAGGAATACATTGATAAAAATTTGGATCCCCGAAAAAGAAACATCTTAAATCCATCAGATGATTATTTTGAACAAGTCCCAACGATAAAAGATATTCTTCAAGAATTAGGGATTTGTGAGCATGACTATTATGAGGCACTTTCTACCTCTGATGACAGCGACTTCCAAATTCACCTAAAGCGTCCACCAAATTCTTGTTTTGTTAACAATTATTTTGAAGAAAGTTTAGCAGCTTGGACAGCCAATATTGATTTGCAGCCTGTTTTCAATCATTACAAGGCTGTTACATACATGTGTGCTTATTTTTCAAAACCTGAAGATGAGACTTCTGAGGCTATGAAGCAGGCAGCAAAAGAAGCTTTTAGTTCAAATGCAGATATAAAGCGAATGAGAGCAATTGCCAGAGCCTATGCTAATAAAAGAGAATGTTCTGTTCAGGAAGCTGTTTATATTTTAATGCCTGAGTTGTGGCTTAGAAAAACCTTTCCAGGTGTGATTTTTGCTAACAGTAATCTTCCTGAGAATCGCTTTAGAATATGTCGCAGCAAGGAAGAAATTGATGAGTTACCTGAAGACAGTGTTGATATTTTTAAACGTAACATGATAGATCGTTACACTGAAAGACCAAATGCTACATTTTTAGGTGGAAAGTATAATATTGTAGATAGATTTTGCTATGCAGAATTTATAGCACATTATTACTTGCCTGCGAAAGATAATGTTGTAAACGATAATCAGCCAACTGTTTTATAAGATGAACTGTTTGAAGTTGATAATATCAACCGTAATTACCCCAAAAATATCCCTTTAATGAACTCAAAAGAAAAATTAAAATGTCGCAAGGTTAAAGCAGTACTACGTTATTTTGTACCAAATAGACATAAGTATCCTGAGAAATACGCACATCATTTGCTTTTTATGTTTTATCCTTTTCGTAATGAAAATGATCTCAAGTGTTCAACTTCCGGAACATATTTGGACAAGCTCAATCAAGCTGGTGTTATCGATATTGTCAACCGAAACAAACAAGTTTTTGAACCTTGTGCAGATATAGTTGAAAAGGCATTAATAAATATGCGTTCGAATTTATCTTCAAACCAGGATCAATTTGCTGATCAAGAAAATGATGAAGTGGCACAATTGATGGAAGATCCTCACAATTCTGAATCAGAGGATCCAGCTGAGGATGCTGTAGTGTTAGATGATATTTTTGTTTCTTCTAGTTGTGCACCAGTCATTATTACTGATGATGAGTTAAATAAAAAAATTACATCACTTAATAAAAATCAACGGCAATGTTTTGAGGTCATTTATAATTGGGCGAAAAGATTTGTTAAAAATCTGTCAGCTACTCAAACTATAGAGATTTCTCCATTGTATGTGTTTTTAACTGGAGGTGCTGGAACAGGTAAATCACATTTAATAAAAACTGTTTATCACGCTTTAACTAAAATACTCCTATACAACTCAAAAACTTTGGATAAACCAAAGGTATTATTACTTGCTCCAACAGGTGTAGCTGCTGTTAATATTAATGGAACTACTATTCATTCTGCTCTTGGAATTCCAGTTGGTAGATTTGGAAAGAATTTACCTAGACTTAATGATAAAAAGAGGTCTGCATTGAGAAATAATCTGTGTGAATTGCGAGCCATTATCATTGACGAAATATCAATGGTCTCCAATTTACTACTTTTGTATATTCACTTACGGTTAAATGAAATATTTGGGTGTTCTGATGATGTTCCGTTTGCTGGTATAACTGTTATAACAGTAGGTGACTTTTATCAACTGCCTCCAGTACAACAACGAACAATATATTCTGAGTATAATGATTTGTGGCAAAATTTAGCACATTTGTGGAATCTTTTTAAGATGGTTGAACTAGATGAAGTTATGCGCCAAAGGGGTGATTTCAAACTAATTGATCTCTTGAACAAAGTTCGAACTGCCTCAGTTGAAGAAGAAGATGAGAAACTACTAAAATCTCGCTTTGTTACACAAAGCAATATAACTTATCCTAGTCACGCTCTTCATATCTTTGCAGAGAATAAACCATGTGAAGAACATAATTGTCAAATGTTGAGATTAAATGAAAACCGTTTGTATTCAATACTAGCAATTGACGATTTGCCTAAAAATGTTGCTAGAAATGTTATTGACAAAGCACTTAGTCGCAATCAAAGTCAAACAGGTGGTTTGGAAGGCAAACTAGAAGTCAAGGTTAATGCAAGAGTAATGTTAACCGTTAATATTGACATTGCAGATCGTTTAATTAACGGACAACTTGGGACAATTAAACATATATCATTTAATGCTAATGGTTGTGTTAACAATATTTGTATAAAATTTGATGATGTTCAAGCTGGTCTAAAGAAGATGCAAAACAATTCTTTAGCAAGGCAACACAGATGGGTATCTATTGAAAAAGCAGAGGCGAATACTATAATAAGGGCCAATAAAGATAGTTCTCCAATTATAAAGCGAACACAATTCCCCTTGATGTTAGCTTGGGCATGTACCGTTCATAAAGTGCAAGGTTTAAGTCTTGATCAGGCAGTTATTAGTTTTTCGTTGTTAAAACAAAAAAGTTTCAACAATGGTCAAATGTATGTAGCTTTAAGTAGAGTTACTTCCTTGAATGGACTATTTTTAACAGGTGAATACAAACCATCTGCTATTAAAGCTGATGCCAAAGCAACATGTGAATATGACCGCATGAGAAGAGAAGCAACACTCCGACCATTACATCAACATTATAATGTAGAAACTTCATTGACAATTACATTATTAAATACAAGGTCCCTAAACAGACATGCTGTAGATATTTTTCATGATCAATTTTTGGTAAGCTCTGATATATTGTGTCTCACTGAAACTCAGCTTTTACCAGAACAAAGTACAGATGGTATTTCTGATATTTTAGGTAATTTTCGTATGTTACACAACAAGTCCAATGATAAGTTTCAAAGTATTTCATTTTGCCATGATCTTAATGTTGAAATAGTTAATATTTACCAAAGCACTGGCATTTCTATTATAGAATTTAAAAAACCTTCTTTCTCACTTAATCTGTTCAAGTTAGTGTTATTATACGGAAAAAATACATCTTGTTTGTCTGAATTCTATGAAACGTTATCTGATATTGTTCAGTTATCATCAATTCAAATTATTATGGGTGACTTTAATATCAATGCCCAAGATTACACACGTTCAAATGTGTTGTCACAAATATTGCAGAATTTTCACCAGATAGTACAAGAACCAACTCATCTTCGTGGAGCAACACTTGATCATATATATGTCAAGAAAGAATTGTTCAATGATTTTGAACTTTGTCATTTTGTAAAATGTGTATACTTTTCTGACCACGATGCCATCAAATTTCAATTAAACAGCTTTAAAACATTATGAAACAGAATAGTTATTTGGTTTAATTTGTTTAGGTATACGGCTTAAATAATTCAATTTTGTTTTTTGATATATGGTTCTCACAAGTGCAATGCAGGTAATGAAATAAATTAGAGGGGGAGGGGGCGGGGAGGAGCTTGGTTTTAGCTACTGTATGTACATAAATTCTAATTTTGTTACATTGTGTTTTATTTTGATTATGCTATTTTTAAAAGGTGCTGTGACACAGTGTGGAAGGAGGGGGGTTGGGGAGTGATAGGCTTTCTAATATATTTTAAATTGTGGTTGTTTTAACACCTAATATGGCAAGGCCTTCATGTGTATCAAGTGCAACCAGACAAAAAACTGTGTTGCAGCACTTGCATATTTGTTAGTTTGCCTGCACAAGTAGGCTTTTGTTATATTTTAAGATTTTTGTTTAAAAAGAAGCAGGAACAGAGGCTATATATATAGAACAAATGTTATGATTAGGCTTGTCTCTGCGTACCTTTGCTTCTGCTCCAATGTAGTACATTTAGTATTTTGTTTTACATTGTGTTTTATTATATTTGTATATATTTTAGTTTTAACTTTAAGTTAGAGACACTTATAAAATACATGAAAGACACTTACAAATTAAAACAAGTTTAAAGACGTTATGAACTTAAACACGTTCAAAGTTATGAACTGAAACACGTTCAAAGTTATGAACTGAAGCAAGTTGAAAGACATTTTACGAATTAACAAGTGGATGACTACGAAAAAAAACATGTGCATGGTCAATTTTGTGGTGATGATGATTCTTGGTGAAATTTAAAAGGTAAATGAAAAATATTTGATTTATAGAGATTAAATTCATTGAATTCATTTTAGGGGAATTTAATAACTTGTATCGAACTGTTGCCATGATAAACTTTGACATATATATGCTGTAGAATAGGGAAATAAGAGGACAATTCAGGTTTGGGTAAAAATTATATGATAGTATTTTTAGTATTCATTTTTTCTTTAGTTTTCATCGTTGAAAAGCACAGATGAATCGATTTATGTATTAACAATATACTATTATCAGCCATAATAAATTGCAATCTGAAGACTGAAGACGTACCAAATTATTTTCTCCATCGATATCCAATCACTTATAATAAATTGCAATCTGAAGACTGAAGACGTACCAAATTATTTTCTCCATCGATATCCAATCACTTATAATAAATTGCAATCTGAAGACTGGAGACGTACCAGATTATTTTCTCCATCGATATCCATACTATATCGATACATTTTTACTCATTCACGAATTCAACCGCTAAAACATTTTTAAACTACCTGTTATAATAGTTTAACACGTATTGAAGGCATATGAAGTCGCAAGAGTCATATCCAATATTAAACTTATTAACACGCAACTAGTGGACGCAGAATTGCAGCGAGTCATAAACTGATATAACAAGAATGTACGAGCCATGCCATGCCATTACTTACCTTCTTTCAATGCACCACTCCAAACGTTTACGTCGGCTATAGTAGCAGAATGATACTAAATCCTGGACAAATACATCGAACTTAATTAAAATAGCGTGCAGTGCTCAAGCCAAGAGAAAGCAACTGTAAATCTCATCATTTAAAAGAACTATGGATTTTGGGCAAATTACATTGTAAACTGTTATAAGTATTGTCACGTCAACTTTTCTATGTAATGTTATCTTTCCAAGTTTAATGTCTCCAGTTCTAATTTGTGTTATTTTTGTAATTTGGCATTTATATAGTTTTATTGTATTGTATTGTTTTTTCTTTGTTTAGTAGTATTAAAATATTAAAATATCTCCTTACTGTACCCTTTTCATTGTTTGTTGTTGTTGTTGTTTGTTAAAAATTGATAAATCATATCTTTTCCCGCCGTATGAGCGCAACATGGCGTATAAAGCCTTATTGAAGGGTTAGGGTTAAGCGAGCCAATATGAAACAAACAGGTATAATTTCGATCTATAACAACACAAAATTGTCATTTCTTTGGTGCCATATTGGCTGCTACGTGAGCTTTAGTGTTCTGTGTGATTTTAAACCGACCGCGGTTTCTTGTTTACTTTTAAATCAAAGTCTGTCTTTTTAAGCTGCCTTAAGTTTTCTTTTCCCCTTTGGCAAAGGTACAGCATCACGTCAAAAAAAACTTTTCTCTGCAAAGATTTTGGCTGGTCCAGATCGTTACTTCCATACAATCTTTTTATGTCTTCTGGTGATATTGGCACTTTGTGACTTATCTTACCAAGTCCTTCCTTCTTCAAAAAAAACACATTGTGCACAAAATATTTCGTTCGAAGTTGAAAATACCACCTGTCCATTATTGAAATACATAACTCCTCGGCCTACCCAGCCTACGCTGTAAGAAAACATATGAATACGCGTTAATGTTATACAAGCAATGCAATATCATCTTTACTACATCTATCGCATTACGCCATTTTGAGTTTAATGACGCAATGTAATGTCCTCCTTGCTACATATATAAGTGTGACGTCAATGTAACGGCGTCTCAATTGACAGTTACGCGGTTATCAAATCGGAAGGACCTGTAGCGTTTTTTTCATTTTACGCACCATGTCTAAAAATGAAAAGATTATTAAACAATCAAACAGAGGAAACCTGGTCACAACTCAATAAAAGATTTCTCTCTCATGGTATGGATTACAGAAGTGTTCTTTCCGAATCCTTATTTCATTATCTACAAAACAAAGTAACTGCAATTGGAACTAAGGTGGGCAACAACAAACTACCTCGTCTCAACAAAATGTTGTAAAATAGAAATTAGGCAAAATTATAGTATGAACCTTAATACTTTTATATTTGTTGGTCAACAATCGACGGGAAAAGGCCTGGCCATTAAATCATCTGTTACGGCACCATTATCTCAGATGAACCTTCATAATAACATCATTTCCAATTCTACAAGCTCAGGTTTGTCCAAGCTTCTATCCAAAGAGAAGAATGCATTCATTGTTAACCCGTAAATTCAAGATTATTTGATGAAAGTTTTAAAATATAATAATGAAAATTGTTCTGGCGACGTGGAATTGCTTTGTAAAATTTACAGCGGCGAAGCTTGCTCCCTCCAATTTAGTACAGAAAACGGGCGAGAAATATCTGAAGAATGTACAGTGTGTATATTAGGTAAACTTGTTATTCAATCATTTTATCTTTCTTCTCCTAATTTAAAAAGAACTATGTGTGTTGCCATCCTTTTAAACATTTTAAACGATACGAGGGATATATTTTAGATAACATATCAAATAGAAAATGTTATAATTTAATCTAGAAAACTGCAACCCAGATACGGTAAGTGTGGCAAGTAAATGTCAAAATATTAGGCCAAACTTTATAATACTCCTTCTAAATTCTTATATATGATGTAGCCACTGGCTACTGGCTACCCCATCCAACATTTATTTTTGAGCTGGTAGCCGCGGTAGCCGGTAGCCGGTAGCCACTTTAATTTGGTACCTTTTATTTGAATGGGGCGTTCTAAAGTTGCTCCGGGTTAGGATTAGGGCTGTTAGCCGTGGTGAACGGTAGCCAGAAAAAACGGGTTAGGGTTAGGGCTGGTAGCCAGAAAAAAGTTCAGCTTTCGATTTTTGAGCTCGTAGTGGCGGTAGCCGGTAGCCACTTTAACTTGATTTATGAAGAGTATTGCAAATTATGCAAATTCCCCAATTTATCACATCATCACGTATATAAAAAGAAGTTATAAGCCGTTTTAACCCGTTTATAATATTTTATAACATTTATCTAACACTGTCACGTGATATCTTAACTTTCGTAACGAAGGTTGCATCATTTCAAATTTCTCAATTATATCTTACGGATAGAAAAATTTAAGAAAAAGTTTTTATACACTATGAATACACGATCGATTTGTACAATACACTTTTATAAACTATGAATATTTTTAATTACAGGTTCAACTCAAGTTAAAAATATGGCATATTTAATCTCTCAGATGGATCAAGGCAATGGTTTATTAGACAGATTTTTGGTTTGTGTCCTAAAATCTTTTCGCCCACTTCCTGAAGATTAACTTAGTGCCCAAGAAAATTAAATGATGAGATTTACTCATTTAACTTAGAAGACCTGCAATTTTTTTTATTTTTCTGATGAAGCAATGAAGTAAGTTTATTATCACATTTATAACGATGCGTGTTCATGAATATTCATGTCTTTTAGTGAACGGATGTTTCATTCGAAATTAAACATTTGGACATATATTGTAACATGAAATTAATTATGAAAATTAAATAAAGTTTGCATCCAATCGATATAAAATTCCAAAATCAATATGAGTTTGTTTATTTACAATTACCGTTCTCAAGATTTTTTATATGTTCTTGATATTTATATGCGGCATATTAGATATCTAATTACACTATAATAATAAATGAATAAACTTCATACAAAACAAACTTTGCACAATTTCATCAAAAATGTTAATCGATTTGTATTTAAAATCATAGAATATAGCAGCAAATGGAAACAAATTTTTTGGAAGAATTGAATGAGGATTTAGAGAATGGTCGACCGACATCTAAATCTAAGAAGCCAGATTTAGTTCCAAAAATTGCAACAGCGTTACACATTGCTTCTGAACGAAGAAATGTCAGAAACCACTATAAAAAGAGCAATTGTGGATGCTGAATCATTAGAAGATCAAAAAGCATTGTTTTATAATGTAAGTTCAAAACGATTAATGTCTCATTCTTCATGTAGCTATAACTGCAATTTTCGTGAGTTCCAAACAGAGTGATGCATCATAAGCATTATGAACTAATAAGCCATAATACACAAACAACTAATTCGTATAACTTATTTGCGTGTATTGTTCCCTTTCTCATCAAACATTGATATTTGTTTAAGTGTTTTATTATAACATTTTACTAGTATAAATCTTTGCTTGTTACAGTTTATCAGTGATTTGGTAGATACAAAAAAAATGAGCAGCAAAACACCTCCAACCGAAACTGAATTTAAACAGGCTATTTTGTATACACCTGGTCAAATTGTCACATTCAGAAGTTTCAAGCAATCAACATCGAGGAGATACAGGGTAATCATGATACAGGAATACCTGAAATTTATTGAAGAATTTCATCTGCTGGTTTTGGGAAAATGTTGAAATTTACGGCAAACAGTACGATAATGTTCATTAAAGCAGAATTTGTGAAAATACCGGGCATCGTTAAGATTGTCAACAGCAATCAATATGAAGCTAAACGAGCAATGACTTCTCCCAAAAGCATCACACAGACTATGCTCGATGTAGCAGCTAATAATTCATAGATTTCTTTAACCTTTATGGGAAATGACGTTCTCTAAAATTAAAGGAATAACTGAGGTAACACACTCTTTTTATAAAAATCGTCATTTTTATTTGAGTCTCGTAATTCTTAATAAATTTACAATATTTTAAGATATCAAATCTTGATAATTATTATAGAAAAGAATTTTAATAAAAATTTTAATTGTAAATATGTTAGTCCGTTTCAAAATTTGTGAAAACTCTTTCACATAGAATTAATGCCGTAATACCCGTATATGTCTTTATTTATTCTGTAATCTATATAATAATACGCTTGTGTGAGTAACCATGTGAGTCCACGACACGCAAAGTACGGGTCACTTTTCTATTACATGGCGTTACGCTAAAATTTACCAGGTTAAAAAAAACGCAAATCAGGGGGTTACTATTTAAACATTTAATTCTTTTTTTTCATTACTTTAAAAAATAAAACTCTTTTTCTTTATTTTATTAATACTATTCTTTTATTTTAAAACGTTTTGACTTGTTTTGTGTTTTTTGTTTTAAAAGCCTCACGGGTTGGTTAAAGATAAAATAATTAAATTTTACCCCCGGTTTACTACGTGCGCGCCGTATCTCACGGAAACAAAGTTTATCAACTGAAAAAAGAAAACCGAAGCGAGGAAGGTTGTCTCTTTTTCAAAGTAATCCTGAAAAAAGTTATTTCAAACAATGTTTACTCATCATGAGGTTAGATTAAAGCTTATTTGTTTCTTTTATCATTTTTGTGTTCTGGGACCGAGGTTGTCTCGCGTTCGAATATGAGTGTAATTCGAATCTAAAATGTAAAAAACAAAACTGTTGTTGTAGAGCGACTGTTGTTGTCGAGCGTGTATAAAAAAAGTTTATGTTGTTGTCAGAAATATTTGTTATAAAGAAGAAAAACGTACGATGATACAACGTCAAAAAGAGAACTGATTGGAAATGTATCAGACAATTGTAGCTAGCTATACATTTTCAATGTGTTTTCTTTGAGATGAAGCGAAGTTTAGTAATCGAAGTAAAAAACTGATTGGACTTTTATCCAGAGAACGCTAGCTAGCGGCCTACTGAGAAAGCGAAAGAAAAGCAGGTGTGTTGGTTAGATTATCTGGTAGAGAAATGAATTTAGGTGAATAACGTTTTTAAGCCATTTACACGCTTCCAGCTATACTTTCCCCTAAATATGAAGTTAAATATGTTTTGTCATCAGCCTGAACATATTTTTTTTGTAAGAATATACTCAGGATCAGTTAGGAATATCTTAAGAATATGTCCAACCTCGATTGTTTGTTCTAAATAAACATAAAAAGAATTTGCCAATAGCTATAGCAATATATAGCAAGCTTTATTTTTTGAGGCATTATATATTTTTAGGCCACGAGGATAGTATTTGTCAAGAAAGTTAAGAACCTTTTTTTTTGTAAGAATATACTCTAAACAATGGGTCAGAATATCCTAAGAAAATGTCTAAGCTTGATTGTTTGTTCTAATATAAAAATTTGTATGATGCACAAATTTAATTAGAAGTTTACTTTTTTATTGAGTATCTCACAAACTCAACTTTTTCTGTTCGACGCAATGGGCTGTTACAAATGCAGTAGAAATTGCCATTAGCAATAGTAACTTATAGCAGGCTTTATTTTTTCAAGGCATTATGTATTTTGAGGCCATAGTCATGCTAAGAAAATATTAAGAATAATGAGGATAGGATTTGTCAAGAAAGTAAAGAATATGAAGGCTGAAACGAAAAAAACACTATTCTTATAAAATACAGTGTGTATAGAGAAGAATTTATATAAAATGTAAAAAGTAATTTTCCGTTGTTACTGTTTTTAACGCTACGAAGTGGGCGATGTCGTTATAATAAACCTTAATGTAAACAAAGTTAAATCAATGTTTACATCTGTTACGTTACGATCGTTTGAAATATTATTCGATTCTTAAATTCGAAAACGCTGCATTGTTATCATGCACGGCACGTTTGCGCATTGGAAGGGTTGCTGTATGCAATAGGTTAAATAGCTGATTTGATATGATGCATTACAAACTGTACATTGTGGAAATTTTGCAATAACCTTTTTTGTGTGACTTAACGATTTTTCCTTAAGTCTGGTATACTATTTTTCCTGGTGTACTCCTGGCATAGCAAAGCAAGTATATAGTTTTAGCAGATTTAGCCTTTTACGTAACCGTTGTTAGACACCTTCGATTGTGTTAGAACTTTTGAATTTTTATTTCATTTTATTTTTATTTTGTTGCATAACCTGCTTATATTTTTTAACGTTTTGTTTCAGCGGGTATAAATATAATGCAGATTGTGAGCAACCTCAATCCCAAGGCTTTTTTCTCTTTTTATTATTTTTTTTTTATTGCTGCACATGCTTATTTTTCGGACGTTTTGTTTCAGCGGTTATAGATATAGAATAATGCAAATTGTGACTTTTAAAAATTCAAATTACTGTGTTCTATGTTTTTATTTGGCACCCATCATATGGACTCGATGAGAGATTCAGTGGATTCTTCCACGGGACTTCGGCTAGTCTATATAATAATACGCTTGTGTGAGTAACCATGTGAGACCACGACACGCAAAGTACGGGTCACTTTCTTACGACGTGGCGTTACGCAAAAATTTACCAAGTTAAAAAAAACGTAAATCAGGGGGTTACTATTTAAACATTCAATTCTCTTTTCTTATTACTTTAAAAAATAAAACTCTTTTTATTTAATTTATTAAAACTACATTTTATTTTATTCTTAAACGTTTTTATATGTTTCTTTTGTTTTAACAGCCCCGTTGGTGGTTATAGATAGAATAATTTAATTTTACCCCCGGTTTACCATGTGCGCGCGTATCTAACGGAAACAATTTGCTTATCAACTGAAAAAAGAAAACCGAAGCGAAGAAGGTTGTCTCTTTTTCAAAATAATCCTGAAAAAAGTTATTTCAAACAATGTTTACTCATCATGAGGTTAGCTTAAAGCTTATTTGTTTCTTCTATATTTTCCATTTTCGTGTTCTGGGACCGAGGTTGTATCGCATTCGAATATGAATGTAATTCGAATCTAAAATGCAACAAACAAAACTGTTGTTGTAGAGCGACTGTTGTTGTCGAGCGAGAATAAAAAAAGTTTATGTTGTTGTCAGAAATATTTGTTATAAAGAAGAAAAACGTACAATGATATAACGTCAAAAAGAGAACTGATTGGAAATGTATCAGACAATTGTAGCTAGGTATACATTATCAATTTGTTTTCTTTGTGATGAAGCGAAGTTTAGTAATCGAAGTAAAAAACTGATTGGACTTTTATCCAGAGAACCCTAGCTAGCGACCTACTGAGAAAGCGAAAGAAAAGCAGGTGTGTTGTTTAGATTATCTGGTAGGGAAATGAATTTAGGTGAATAACGTTTTTTAAGCCGTTTTTTTCAGAGCTAAATTTTTCCTTAAATATGAAGTGAAATATGTTTTGTCTTGCGCCTGAACATATTCTTTTTAGTAAGAATATACTCAGGGTCAGTTAAGAATATCTTAAGAATATGTCCAACCTCGATTGTTTGTTCTAAATATAAAAAGAATTTGCCGATAGCTATAGCAACTTATAGCAAGCTTTATTTTATTAACCCTATTATACCTGAGCTTTTTTGGCCCTTGCATTATATATTTGCAGGACATTGACATGCTAAGAATATATTACGAATAATGAGGGTAGTATTTGTCAAAAGTTAAGAACTTTTTTTGTAAGAATATATGTACTTTAAACAATGGGTCAGAAGTTCAGAATATTCTAAGAATATGTCAAACCTTGATTGTTTGTTCTAAATATAAAAAAAAATTGCCAATAGCTATAGCAACATATAGCAAGCTTTATTTTATTGAGGCATTATACATATTTAGGCCACGAGGATAGTATTTGTCACGAAAGTTAAGAACTTTTTGTAAGAATATGTCTAAGCTTGATAACGAACTGCACTTTTTGTGTCCAACCAATGGGCCGTTCCATGTAGTAATGAGGATAGCATTTATCAAAAAGTTAAGAACACGGAGGTTGAAACTAAAACACACTATTCTTATAAAAACGGCGTGTATATCCTAGAGAAGAATTGACATAAACTGTAAAAAGTAATTTTTCCGTTGTTACTGTTTTTAACACTGCAGACTGTGTGATTCAGTGTTGATGTCGTTATAATAATTCTAAACCTAAAACCTAAACCTAAATCAATGTTTACATCTGTTACGTTACGATCGTTTGAAATATATTCGATTCTTAAATTCGAAAACGCTGCATTGTTATCTTCTTTGATTTTATGCGTGATTTTCTTGATTTATAAGTTTGGGTCTGTTCTTTTAATATTTTGGATTGAAATATTTCGGTAGATATGCAATATACCAAATGATTCAAGTTTTTATATTTCTCTTTATGTGATTAACTATTAATTTCTTATATTTTGAGTTCTGGAATGGCAAAGCAAGTATATAGTTTTAGCGTATTTCGCTTTTTATGAACGGTTGTTAGACACCTTTGATTTTTTTTGGACATTTTCCATTTCTATTTTACAATTTTTTTCATTTTATTTTTTGTTGCCCATGCTTATATATTTAGACGTTTTGTTTCAGCGGTTATACACATAGAATAATGCAGATTGTGAGCAACCTCGATCCCAGGGCTTTTTTCTCTTTTTGCCATCCCGTTATAAAAGAGACAAAGAGCCCGGGGTCGAGGTTGAAATGTGAGTTTTTAAAATTCAAATAACTGTGTTGTATGTTTTTGTTTGGTATCCCTTACATCGGTTTAATGAGAGATTCAATGGATTCTTCCACGGGAATTCAGATAACTGTTAATTTCTTATATTTTGTGTAAAACTTTGAAAGGGTTGCTGTATGCAATAGACTGAACATCTGATTTTGGTATGACGTGTTACAAACTGTACAGTGTGGAAATTTTGTAATAACTTTTTTTGTAGAACTTGGCAAAATATGTTGGATTTTTTAAATGTCTGATATACTTTTTTCCCTGGTTTACTTCAGCAACCTCGATCCCAGGGCTTTTTCTCTCTTTTTTCCGTCCCGTTATAAAAAGAGACAAAGAGCCGAGGTTGGGTTGTAAGTTTTAAAAATTCAAATTACCATGCCGTATGTTTTTGTTTGGTATCCCTTACATGCATTCAATGAGAGATTCAGTGGATTCTTCCACGGGAATTCGGCTAGTCTATATAATAATACGCTTGTGTGAGTGACCATGTGAGTCCACGACACGCAAAGTACGGGTCACTTTTCTATTACATGGCGTTACGCTGAAATTTACCAAGTTAAAAAAAACGCGAATCAGGGGGTTACTATTTAAATGTTTAATTCTCTTTTCTTATTACCTTAAAAAATAATAAAACTTTTTCTTTATTTTATTAAAGCTAATTTTTATTTTATTTTTAAATGTTTTTATTTGTTTTTTGGTTTAAAAGCCCCGTTGGTCGTTATAGAAAGAGTAATTTAATTTTACCCCCGGTTTACCATGTGCGCGTCGTATCTCACGGAAACAAAGTTTATCAACTGAAAAAAGAAAACCGAAGCGAAGAAGGCCGTCTCTTTTTCAAAGTAATCCTGAAAAAAGTTATTTCAAACAATGTTTACTCATCATGAGGTAAGATTAAAGCTTATTTGTTTCTTTTATCATTTTTGTGTTCTGGGACCGAGGTTGCTTTTTTTTAAAAAAAAATATCGAATTCGAATGATAATTCGAATCTAAAGCGTAAAAAACAAAACTGTTGTTGTAGAGCGGCTTTTGTTGTCGAGCGAGTATATAAATAGTTTATGTTGTTGTTAGAAATATTTGTTATAAAGAAGAAAAACGTACGATGATATAACGTCAAAAAGAGAACTGATTGAAAATGTATCAGACAATTGTAGCTAGCTATACATTTTCAATTTGTTTTCTTTGGGATGAAGTGAAGTTTAGTAATCGAAGTAAAATACTGATTGGACTTTTATCCAGAGAACGCTAGCTAGCGACCTACTGAGAAAGCGAAAGAGAAGCAGGTGTGTTGTTTAGATTATCTGTTAGAGTAATGAATTTAGGTGAATAACGATTTTTAAGCGGTTTACACAATCAGAGCTAAACTTTGCCTTAAATATGAAGTTAAATATGTTTTGTCTTGATCCTGAACATATTCTTTTTTGTAAGAATATACTCAGGGTCAATTAGGAATATCTTAAGAATATGTCCAACCTCGATTGTTTGTTCTAAATATAAAAAGAATTTGCCAATAGCTATAGCAACTTATAGCAAGCTTTATTTTATTAAGGCATTATATATTTTCAGGACATAGACATGCTAACAATATAATTAAGAATAACGAGGATAGTATTTGTCAAGAAAGTTAAGAACTTTTTTTGTAAGAATATACTCAAAACAATGGGTCAGAATATCCTAAAAATATGTCTAAGCTTGATTGTTTGTTCTAATATAAAAATTTGTATGATGCACAAATTTAATTAGAAGTTTACTTTTTCATTGCGTATCTCACAAACTCAACTTTCTCTGTTCAACGCAATGGGCTGTTACATGTAGTAGAAATTGGCATTAGCAATAGTAACTTTATAGCAGGCTTTATTTTTATTTATTTTGAGGCTAAGAAAATATTAAGAATAATGAGGATAGGATTTGTCAAGAAAGTTAAGAACATGAAGGCTGAAACGAAAATAACACTATTCTTATAAAATACAGCGTGTATATCCTTAGAGAAGAATTTATATAAAATGTAAAAAGTAATTCCGTTGTTATTGTTTTTAACGCTACGAAGTGGGAGATGTCGTTATAATAAGCCTTAATTTAAACAAAGCTAAATCAATGTTTACATCTGTTACGTTACGATCGTTTGAATTATATTCGATTCTTAAATTCGAAAACGCTGCATTGTTATCTTCTTTGATTTTATGCGTGATTTTGTTGGACATTTTGCATTTTGTATTTTTATTTATTAATTTTTTTTGTTGCACGTGCTTATATTTTCAACGTTTTGTTTCAGCGGTTATTAAATATAAAGTAATGCAGACTGTGAGCAACCTCGATCCCAGGTTTTTTTCTCTCTTTTTTCCGTCCCGTTATAAAAAAGAGACAAAGGGCCGAGGTTGGGTTGTGAGTTTTAAAAATTCAAATTACCATGCTCTATTTTTTTGTTTGGTATCCCTTACACGCATTTCATGAAGACATTTAGTGAGATGTTCTTTGAAATGCTTTGGTAAACTTTTTTCCGAATAATTTTCGCATTTGTCAGAGGGTCACCTTTTAAGAAAGTATTTCTAATATTTAAGGATAGTTTAAGGACTCTTTTTATGCAAATATATAATGTGTTTTTCACATTTTGTGTAACTAAACTTACATCGGTTGCATACAATATGACAAAAGGATTTTTATTTAACATGTAGTAATTCTGATTTTCTAGATGTTCTTACTCAAATGTTTTTGTTTATGACATTTCGTGTTATTTAGGAAAACTTTAAACCTTTTCGAGAGAGTTACTACATGCTAACACCGAAAAAACCTGTGTTTTTTAAATTCTTATTTGATAGAGGTTTTTGACATTATGGGGAAAATTTACGTAGCTTTTTCACATTTTTTGATTTTGTTGCAGTATTTACATGGGTTTTTCATTATTTATTTATTTTTTGGGGGGAGGCGGGGGAAGGATTTACATGTTTTTTTACATTTAGGGTAAAAAATGTACAGGGAAGGCTGGGGTGACTTTCCATTTATATACATGGTATATATAACATATACAAACTGTTTTGCTTTTCTTTTGAAATTTTGTGTTAACTTTTGTGGCACAAGGATAATGCAATATACCGAAAGAACTAATTTTTGTAGAATTTACACCTTGCAAGCCTTTCATGTTTTTATATTAAAATAAGAAATTCAACTCTGACATTATATATATATATTCCCACATTATATATATAAATTCCCACAAAACCCATCAAACGTTATTAACCCTGAAAATTTTAAACATTTTCCTGGTTCTTTTTTTGGTGTGCGAAGTCCTTTTCTTGAAATATTCTGAAAATAAAGTTCAGAAATTACTTATTTTTAAAATGTAAATTTAATTTGTTTCAAATTGTGGTTTTGACATTTTCATGTAAGTTTGTGGGCAAAGAAAGACATAATCAGCATGCTAAAAGAACTGACTTTTCTTAATTTAGAATTACTAAACACAACCATTTTTTTACATTTAGTGTAAACTTTTGTGCGTATGGCCATATTTAATACACCAAAAGAGCTACTTTGTTGATTTCAATTTTATACTCTTTGTAAGCTATTTTTTCCTTCTTTTTGACATTTTGAATTAACTTATTGTTGAGAAGGCATATAATATACAATATATGCATATAAAAAAATGGAATTTTGCAAATTTCTTTTTTACCACTCAATTTTTACATTTTATAAATTATTTGGGACAGAATGGTATGAAATAGACCAAAATACCTGTTAGTTGTTTTTAATTTACAGGCTGTGTCTGTGAAACTTTAAGGGGAACATTTTGTGGAAGACAATGGCATGACATATACTGATAGAACTGATTTTTGTTGTGTTAATAGATGTTATATCTGAACCTTTTTGACATTTTATGTTAATTTTGCGAGGAAGGAGAAGGATATATACACAGAAGAAGAATTCGATTTTACACCTTGCAAGCTGTGTTTTTCTATATTTTGTATAAATTCTTACTGGAGAGGACTCTGTGCAATATGCCGAAATGACTGATCCTTCTCGATTTAAATTTGATGTGTTCCAAATCGTAGTTTTTTGAAATTTTGTGTAAGATTTAAAACATGCAAAAAGTCAAAAAAACTGTTGAATCAGAAGCACTCCCTATAACCATTCTTTTTTTTTTACAGTTTGTGAAGCTTTTGTGGGGAAAGAGTGTATGCAGTATCATCGAAATAACTGATTTTTGTTGCAAACTGTTTTTCTTTGGCATTTTGGATTAAAATATTGTTTTAGAGGGCATATATGCAGAAGATATATATGTACCAAAATAATTAAATTTTGCAAACTTTGATGTTGTCGTTACCTCTCATCTTTTACATTTTGATTAAACTTTTGTGGGAGACCGTCGGTATGCGAAGGTCCAAAATAAGAGATTTTAGTATTATTTAGAATTTGTATTTTGTGTTGCAAATTTAGTGCAAAAATTGACATAAAATGAACTTGTAGATTGATTGCTGTTGTTTAACATGACTCGTTATGACTTTTATATATATTTTACGAAAACATTTGTGACAGAATACTATGTGAGATTTGAAATTTTGTTTACTTTATTGATGGTAAGACAGCATGTAAGTTGCTAAAAGGACTGATTTTTATTAATTTCGGGTGTAAACACCGTTTTTTGTTGTTGACATTTTGTCTAAAGTTTAGTGAGGAAGGACCGTATGCAATATATCAAAAAACGTTTTGTTGCATTATAATTTATCCTTGCAATCCCTTTTTTACACCTTAGATAAAAATTTCTACTATAGGCACAACTTATTGTTTATTTTTCACATTTTGTGTCAACCTTTGGCAGGGTTTGCAATAAACTAACTGATTGTAACATATACAATGAGAGAGATTTGTGTTTGACATTGATCAGCTTTTTTTGTATGTGACGTTTAGAGTGATTTAAATTTTATGGGTGAGATGTATTTTGAAATGCTTTTGTAAACTTCTTTCCGAATAATTTTCGCATTTGTCAGATGGTAAGAGCAAGTAATTTTAATAGATTTAGATTTGAAATGTCACATATATACTGCAGTTGTTGGACACCTTCAATTTTTTGGTCATTTATATAATAATGCAGATTGTAAAATTCGCACTGCTGTATTGTTTTCTTTTTGATGGTATATCTGTTCTATAAATTAAATGAGAATACAGTGGATTCTTCCACGGGAATTCGGCTAGTACTTTATAATTCAATAGGTGGCAAACAAGTAAATAGTTCCACACATTCAATGTTGAAAATATTTATGCTTTGAAATTATTATGTTAAAACTTTTAAACTTTGCAATGCTATACTTCTGCTATTTTTCTATATGTTAAACTGCATTTTTGGAAAAAACAAATAACATTTCTGCACAGTTTCTACATACTTATGCTAAATCTATTGTAACACATTATCATTATACATTTTTGTTCAACCATGAAGATATTTAGGGAAAGACAAACTCCGTCACATAAGTTAACGCGAGACGCATCCACACAAATTGGTACATCACTATCGAGTTATGGCAGATTTTCACAAAGCAAAACAATAAATTTCCGGATTTTGTTAAAGGAAATTATATGTGATAAAGAAACCGTTGTGCAATGGTGCATAGATAATAGCATTTTGAAAAGACAAATGCGATGTAGCATATGCAACAACTTCATGGTTTTTAAACATTCTCCAACTTATTCGTCCGACCAGTATAAATGGAGATGTCAAAGGGACAAACACACTAAAGACACATCACATTCGAAAAGGATCATGGTTTGAAGGTTCCAACTTAACATTAGAAGAAATTGTAGAGCTTACGTATTGGTGAAGCACATGTTAATTTCTATTTTTATAGTTTTCTTCACCTATTTTCTGTTTTTGTTTAATGTTTTCAATTAAACCTATTGTTCCTGTGTTTTATCTTCCTTCAAGGTTTTATACAAGGCTATGTAATAAATATTAAACGATCCTACAAAACAAAAAATATTGAAAATGTATAAGAGCATGTTTTAGTTTTTAAATTTAATGCAACTAGTTTTATATTATCTTAAGGTATTTCACAAAACGAAATTGTGAAACAAATCAGAATTTTAAGTGCGACTGCAGTAGACTGGGATAATTTTTGCTGTGAGATCTGTGATAAGGTAATGGTTCAAAATTCATCTCCAATGATACATGATACTTATTCGACCAGATGTGGCTTTCCTATAGAGGACATGGCTATTCGATTTAAAATGTCTTCTAGTAAAATAAGCCGCATACTTATAACCTGAATAGTCTTTTTACATACAACTTAGAGGACTACCGATATGGGCTTCGAAGAAAACTGTGATGGAAACGATGCCAAAATCATTTCAGGAATTATACCCGACAACTCGTGTTATAATTGATTGAACTGAAATTTTTACAGGGATGCCCTCTTCATACAGAAGTCAGTCAGCAACTTTTTCTAGCTACAAACACCACAACACCGCAAAAGGCCTAGTAGGAGTAGTTGCACCTAGTGGTGCAGTGAGATTTGTCTCCGATCTATATGCTGGGAGAAGTAATGATCAAACAATTACCCGACACTGTGGAATTCTGAAATTGCTTGAGTCTGGCGATTCCATAATGGACGACAGAGGTTTCGAAATCGAGGATGATTTACCAGATAATGTGAAACTAAACATTCCAGCATTTTTGAATGGAAAACCACAACTAGATTTAGAAGAAGAACTCGAAACGAGAAGAATTGCTTCAATTAGAGTCCATCTGGAAAGAGCAATCAACCGAGTAAAAAATTTTCGTATTTTACAAACAATTTTTCCTCTATCAATGGCACCGGATTTGAATAAAGTGTGGGTAATATGTTGTAATTGGATCAATTTTCTCCCACCACTATATATTATTTACACTACAACATAAAACAGCCTGGTTATTTGACACTCCGAAACCAACCGTATCTAGATATATTATCACATGGTCAAATTATATATATTTTAAATTGGGATGTGTGCCAATTTGGCCATCAACACAAAATCTACAAAATGTTTTAAGAACACTTATCCCGCCACAAAAGTTATTATTGATACTGAACTTTTTTGTTGAGACCAGCTAGTTTGACAATCCAAAGTAGTCTTTTTTTTCCATTACAAACATCATGTAAACATCATGTGCGGAGGAATAACATTTATAGGTGAATTATTTGATGGTTCGATATCTGATGTCGAGATTCTATTATTTGTATTATGATGATGAAGTGACAAAACAGCTGGCTGTTGTGATATAGCTTGTCTAATGACGGCTGGTTAATTATTATAGAGGTTGCAACCCTCTGAAGATTCTGCATAATAGCAAAACCCTCCCTTTTAACAAGGATTCTTTCAGAAAAATACATTGACCATTAAACAGGACGCGTAAAACAGTGGTAAAGCACAAAACACTAATAAAAAAACATAAGAAGACAACAAACAAAACAATTAGGCAATTCAAACTGAATTAATAGGCACACGTAAAATAAATAAAACTTATTATGACGAAACTATCCTTAAACGGATAAATCTTAGAATAATTCCTAACGGAACAAATGTAAACTAAAGCAGGCAACGATCTGTGCGCCAGGACTTGTGAACCTGGCTGTAGCTTTACACGTGTTAAGGGCGCCCAACACTCAGCCTTACACAGATCATTGCTGCGGTGGGTCAACCTAATGACAGTGCCAGCCTGTCATGACTGGGGTGATGTGCGTGGGCGTCAAGCCACGAAGACAAGATAAGAATATCAAACCCCCTTGCAAAGCTTCTAAAATGACTCAAGGCAGCAGGATCGTCAATCCTGAAGTTTTGTATTATTATTGAGATTTTGTAAAAAGAACTTTAGGAAGATGGAGATTCTGTCCTGGCCGATCGTGGCTTTACTATAAAGAATTGCTTGAACCATAGTCACAAGAAAAAGAATAGTCTGGAGACTCGGGACAACGCGCTGTGCTCCCGGCAAATAACTCGGGTTCCTACATTTTCTAGTACTCAGACTACTTTTAGGGGCACCAAAATTTAAAAAACAAGCGAGAAACCTTAGCGAAGCTTATATTTTTTTAAAGTAATTTTTTATTTATGCTGTAATTTGCTATGCCTGGTGCTAATTGTTCGATATTTGGTTATCTACCTCGAGAAGAACTACTGGCATCTCAATATTTTGTATTCCACAAGGAAATGATGAGTACAACACATCTTGGAGACAGAAGCTTATTGCTGTGATTACGAAGGATCGTGTTGTTGATAATAAGTTGAGGATACAGATTGAAAAACGTAATTTTCATGTATGCGAAAAACACTTTCAACAGAGTCAGCTTATACAACGTAGGTGCTATTTCATGTATTTTTAGCTATGTAAACATTGGAAACACTATTAATAAAGCTCTCTCTTATACCTGTTGTTTATTTAGACGAAAAAAGAAGAACACTAATTCCAGGATCTATTCCAACACTAAATTTTACCAAAAAAAATTGTTCCCTCTTCCAGGTATGAGACCATATATTTGTTTGTACAGAAACGTATATAGCTAGCTATTTATAAACATTTATGCGTATACAGAAAATATGACCACAGGAAAAATATATATTTACATTAAATTATATTTTTATTTAGCACATCAATCAAGCCAAGACTTTCTGCTGAAAGATTGCTGTGAAAAAAAAACAGTACAATAACTGTTGATCAAAACCAACACATATTTTATCAATCCTTTGACAACTTCATCGGCCGAATAAAATCATTAAAGCTTCCAGAGAGTTGGATATCTCCAGACTCAGTAAAGGTTTGGATGTGCGATGAAATTCATTCCAGTGCACAGTTTGAAACATATGTTGACGATAGTTTGTCATTTACTATTCGAGGTTATACATGGAGTCTTCCTGATGATCACGAAATATACAGTATATATAAACGATCAGTCCGAAATATTACACTGTCACTGTCAACACAATTTAATAAAAGTTGTACCCACCTACAAATTCTGTCCTGGAGTTATTGATTTGTCACTTGTACATTCGCAACACTTAAAGAAACATAACATCTCGGAAAAATTTAGTCTTCATTCTGATGAAATACCCTTACAACAGTTAGAATATCATCGATCTATGCATTGTTCACTGTTACAATTTAACGATGAAAAAATTTGCATGCAATGTGACAGTGCTGCTAAAAATCTGTAAAATCTGTAAAAAGGTTATTTTAGCTAGCTACAAGTTTTTTGTATAACTGATTCAGAGATGCACATTGGGGGTTACCAAAGGGTTCATTTTGTTCCAAGAAGTAGTGGCCTCCATGTTAAGTATATATACAGTGAGTAATAAAACATATCTCAGCTAGGAATTGCATCTAGTCTACCAAATTTGGTATTCTCTATTAGAACTGAGACTAAAAATTCACAAAAGCAGTTTATAATACCATATACTTACTAATAGTAATAGTATATTGCCATAGGTAATGATTTTTATAGGTGTGTAGCTATAAAAATAGCTGTTTTATTAGTGGTTGCAGTACTATCAATGACCTTGATCCAGGGTGGATGATTTATTCTTTAATTCTGTGCGTAGAGATTTTGATCTCTTTGTATCGGCCGATATTTTGTGACGCTGCATTTTGTCTTTGACAAAAGAAAATGTTCTCACTCTGACATATAGCATGAGTAGGTCTTCTAGAAGATTTAAAGCAACTTCTTTTTTCAGTGATACATTGCAGAGGTTAACTATTTTCGTGAAATTTGACTTCACATTAAAATTTTTCATAAAAAAGGAAACCATTTCCTTGCTATCAATTTTACTCCACCCTTTATTGGTATATGAACGAAAATATTCCTCGGCAGCTGTAAAAATTAAAATTGCCTCTTTTCTGACTTTCCATAGACCGCCACGATCCCTAGCATTAACCAATTTGTACTCTGGTATATCTTCTGTGTCATCAGATTTTCCAGCAAGAAGAACCGCCAAATACTGGTTGATGATATATTTGTTGACATGTGTTTTTTGATGAGAAACGTATTCGCCGATACATAGTACTAAAGATGTATCCACTAAGATAGGATATGATGGACGTTTCCTTATCTGAAATGGTGTGTGGTTTATTTGGAACTTGCAAAACATCATCCTTGAAATCAGACTTAGACAAGTGACACAATACTTGATTTGCTAACTCAAATCCTAAAAGAACAGTACAGTTGTGGCTTAGACTTGCTCCAAAGGGGTGTTCCATGTCCAAAATATTTTTATAAAATAATGGATAAAACTTTTCAGCATCTCCATCAAAAGATTCAGACTGTATGATGGCAAAACATTGTCAAGGCTACCAATTTTAAAAAACTTGAATTCTTTTGTGATTTCAGAGGGATAACATTCATCACCTGTCAATTTTATTATGGAATCCTCGATATATCGCATAAAATACAGCGGATGCAGAACCTGTTCAGCTTCCAAACTTGCATCCTTTCCTTTTCCTTACTGTGCTTAGTGTTGTTGTGGCGAGATAACCCCCTTTGTGATACACAAACGTTAGAGCACAAACTACAGGTAAATGTAACCTTGGCCTTTTCTTTGGGTATTTCGTCAATTACTGACGTTAGTTCCACTTTAAACTCAGTAATATTTTGTAAAATATCTTCATCTATTGCCAAAATAGCATCAAGATCTTCACCATAAAGGAAATCCTCTGCAGCCGCAGCCATTTTTTAAACTTTGGTGCCCTTATATTCCGGCCACCCCAGTTTTTTGAAGTCTCTTCACGATACGGCCCGGAATGGCCGATTACCCAGACTATTCTTTTTCTTGTGACTATGCTTGAACCATTAGGTGTAGCTTTAAACATTCCAGCATTTTTAAAAGAAAAAGACCAATTAAGTCGTGAGGATATTTCTGAAAGTCAAACGATTGCAGCTGTGCGTATACATGTAGAAAGAGATATCCAACGTATAAAAAAGTTGCGACTTATTAGGAATGAAATTCCACTTGTGTTACATGGTTCTGTCAATCAAATTTGGACAGTTAGTTGCTTACTGTATAATTGTATAAATCCACTTATAAAACAAGATTAATTCCGAACATGAGTTTGTTAAGTGTGTGCTGTATGGCAATAGCTTTCATCTGATTTTTGTACAGCGTGTAATGTTAATATGTATAGTGCTAATATATACTATTTTCCTTAACAGGAAAAATTTTGGCGTGGAGAAAAATACGCTGAAATATAACCATGCCAAATTTTAATTATGTGACTATTTGTGAAATTAAATCCATGCGAAAACTTCTCCTCTTAAGGTGGGTATAATCTTCATATCAATTGCTATTTGCAACAAGGTCATTCAAAAAATAATTTTTATAAAAAGCATCTAAGGATTTAACAACATCAACAAAATATGACTGACCAAATTCCACATGTACAATTATTATACCTTTGCAAACATACACAATAAACATGACACCCTCTTAAGCCACTTAAACCCATTGCTAATTGAATTCGCGTGTAATAACCCGAATGATGTTCTTTCCTAAAAATTACCTGTTCCTTTGAATCCCAACAAAAAATGTAGGATCTTTAATCATATCATAAGGATTCGAGTTTCTCCTTGTACAGGGACATTTTATTTCGATTAGACCAACCTCAGGATTACAAGCGTTATCGATTACTACTCCACCAGGGCTAGCTCCAAGCCATGAAATATTTGATTGCATTAAAATACCAGCTTCTTGTACTCTGATATTTATGTACAGTCAAAAATTAAAATACGTACTTATCTTTTGCAAGGCTTTCGTTAAATATACCGTGATCAAGCATTTCTTTTACATAAGCTGTAGTAGCTTTTTTTTTGGTTATAATTGGTGGTACTAATGTATCAAATTTATTTTACGAATAAATATTTTGTGTGCATTCGACAATGTTATTCTGTTCTGCCGTGCTTCAAACCAAAGCTGACAATCACGTTGTTATCTGCTCTCTACCTCTAATTCCACACTTTCGTCAATCCATATTTTTAATTTTTCAATCAAGTCTATTTCTGTTTCATAAAGTTCCCAATCACACTGATAGTCCAGAAATGATTGTGGCAGTTGACCAAAATCTGTAGTGGCCATAAGCCCTGAATCAATTTTGGTTAGATTTAACAAGACAATAAAATCACTTTCAATTGTTAATAACTGGTATGATAGTGGTGATCCTGTATACTGAACACCAAATTTAGTTATTTCTGAGTAAATAGAAAAACTTGTTGGAATTGCATGAGCATACCCAAAATTCTTGTCTATGGCTTTTAGCTTCTCCTTTATTGTTAATATCTTTCCACTATTTTAAATAAGGTTAAAGTTTAGTCTAGGGTCATGCAAAGTTGGGGTTATGCCCTTTTCATCAAATTTGCTGTATATTGAGCATTTTATTACTGGTGATTTGACAGCTTTCCTGTTGTCTGGAAATCCCGATTTTCTTAGCTGGCTGGTGCATGCTGTGCCCAATGGGACAATAGAGTTTAAGGAATACTCTGCCAGTTCAAACAGTAAGGCCATCACATGGTTACAATAACCACTAAGAACAGCAGGACAATTACATGTGGCCTTATCGACTGCACTGCTTCTTCTATTTATGTATACAACAACACTGCGTTTAATTTTTATCACACTAGCTCTGCAACTACATTTGGCCACTAAGTGTGTGAGAGTTCTTGCGGTATAAATACTATCGAATGATATATAACGTTCATCTTTGAATTTTTTGCCTGTAAGGTCTCTACTATCTTTTAACATGATTGTTTATTTCCCTTCTGGTAAAAACAGGAAAAAAAAAAGGATTTTCCCCACTCCAAATCATCCATTGCAGTGCTTTTTTTCGTGCTGACTCGCACAGTAAAACTAGTGTTTATGTCCTTTGTAAGTACACCTTGTATTTTTGCATCAAAAGTTTCATCTTCCATATAATTTTCCAGGTTTACATCCTTCTTTTCAATAGGCACCAGCTCTTCCTCCACACCCACAGTCATGTTTGTTTACATCTTGTCAGTACGGGCCTCAGTTTCAAAACGAGGATTGTATTACATCATCGATCTCGGGAAATGCGTATGTTGAACTGTGATTTTGTAAAAGGTAACACATTAACATTTTTTGATAGTGATGGTACCTTATGAAATTTAGCAGTACAATAAAATTTGCTGGTTATGATCCATGAGGATACAAATCTCAGTATTTTTTTGGCTTAAATTGATTTTTCTCAAACCACGTTTAGCAATTGGATCAGTAGTTAGAATTTTGAATTTATCTGACGAGTAAGCTTATTCAAATGCACGACGATTTATGATCATGATCGGCCATCAGAGACGTAAGAAGAACTCCCATGTTTATCAAAATGAGGAGAGAACTGGTCATGAACGTTCTTCAATAGGTAACTTTACTAATTTAAATGAAAATTGTTGAGGATATAGACGTCGAAAAATCGGTGACGCAATGTACATTAGAGACGATAAAACATCATTAAACAAACAGAAACAATCTGTAAAACTATCTTTATTTAAATAGTTATCAGCAGCAAGGGAAGAGATATTTGTATTTCTAGCGACTTTGTTACCCTCGGAAAGGCAATTTAAGGTTGATAACGTATTCTTTTACTGCAAAGGAAAACCCAAGGGAGGGAGGGAATATTGAATATTCAGTATAATTTATGTTAAGTCTTTGTATAATTTCGTGATTTTGAGTTTTAGGCATTTTTAAATTTGGATCGTGAACAATATATTTCTACATTAAATCCAAATTTTCATAGTATTTTTAGAGACAGTTAAGGCCTGTTGTAACTCTTGGCTTTCTCACTGGACCGGAAAATAAGTTGCTTTTAAGTACCTGTTATGTAATTCGTGACTATTTACTTGCTCTCATTCATTTTAACAAAGGACGAGCTGTGTGAGTTGTTTCATTATACCCCATAAAAGTTCGCAAGCACAAAACAATTACATTTTCTGGTGCTACTATTATTATATCTTTAGATGGGGAGCAGCATACATATCTTAACATGTTTGGAACAAATGACAAGGCCAATTTAATGCTAAAGTTGATAATGTATTCATTTCCAGCTAAGGAAAATCAAATGGTTCCATAAGTAAATAAATTAATATTCTATGGATCAAGACTGGCATCCTTGATCCAGCTAAAAAGCCAGGGAATCTTTACAAAGAACAATGTGGTGGGAAAATACAAAGCACTTCGGATTCAGGGCACGGGACGAGTGGGCGATTTGAATTTAAAAAAAGGCGCAAACAGGCGCCCTTTTCTTGACTGAGAGATGGAGAGAGGCACAAAAACTTAAACCGGGGAGAACAGCTATTTCCACCAAAGAGCCTTTAATCACAGAGCTTATGAAACAGGAGGATATAGATGCCCTGTTTGCATATATCAACAACTCTCATTGACCCATTGAAAGTACAAACGAAAACTCACCTTTCTTTCTAGCCGTAATTCCAACAATTTCAATCGCCCAGTATGAAAAAGCTTTTGGATAAATTTATGACAGAAGCGTCCAATGCTCTCAGAATTTTATTTCAGACTTTCCAAGTTCTTATGTCCACTTAATTAAGATACATGGGTTGTATGCACGTCATTATCAAGGAGGGAAGAAATCGAAGTCTTCCTAGCTGAATGAATTGCTATTTTCGATCTACTTCCTTGAAAAGCTGACGCGTCAGATTTTCAAGGAAGTAGATTATTCGTATTATTCATTCGTATTATTCGTATTATAATACAGAAGAATTATGCGTCAAACAAGCACCGACAAATGATGTCAGATGTTCTTAGCGTGGCTGATAGTGGTAAAAACAAGGTTGAAATGAACCCCTCTAATTCTCATCCTCAAATTCATCAGTTACACAATCGGAAACATCAAAATCCCTATCGTTTTCGGTTGATCAATTCCACTCAATGTTCGCTGGTGCCCACATTTCAAACTGCACATTTAATTTCACACACTTTCCTGTAAAAGATAGACATCGGCTGTAGAATGGCTGCACAAGATGTCTAAAAGGTTTTGGCTGACAAAGTGCAAGTTTTAAAAATGTATATAGAACGGGAACAGCACTAAGAAGTGCAGAAATGTAAACTCAGCCAGTTAGTCTTAGATTTAAAATCGAGAGGTTTTACTCCTACGTAGAATATGCTATCAACAGTTGGGCAGGAACTGGACATTTTTAAAAACATATCCTCACATAGCGCCACACATGGTTCACATAGCTTTTGCTAAGAATCAAGGAAACATTATTTCAAACGAAATCGGGATGTACAACATAGCAACAAGCATGTAATCATTTCCGTATTGTAGCACATTCGTGAATACAAAATGAGACGGCGGGGTAAAACGAGACAGAAAAATATCTTCTTTGTTTATGGCCATTCTGGGATTTCTACGGCAATTAAAATTGTTAACTGTTAAATTACATCGTTTTTTCAAGCTTTTTCAATGTTTACATTTGCCAAGAAATGTTATCAAGTGAGAAAAGGGAAAAGTATAACAACAAGTACAGATTTTGTTGGTGAATTTTAAGGTTTGTTATTATTTTAAAATTTCAGAAGATATCCGTTTACTGCGTATCCTTTTACTCTGACAGTTGTTTTACTTTGAAAGGGAAATATAAGACTTATTTTTATGACCAAATAAAGCTTTTTGATTGCTCCCTTTCAACTTTTTTGTTTTTGCGGGGGTCAGATTACACATATCAAGGTGGGGAAAATGAGCTTTTCCTCTTTTAAGGCCTTAGTGGGAAAAATATATTGATTAGAAGAAGTAAACGTGTTGTAAAATACACCTTGTGAGTTTTTACTTTGTTTTTTTATACTTTTTTCTTTATCAGTTATCACTAAGGCTCCCCAAGACCTTTTCTTACCGTATTCCTAGCTAAATTCTATCATACTAAGATATTGTGTATGTCGTCAAAGCTATGAAATCAGAGTCAAGAAGCTGTTTTAGTGTACATAAAATCTTTTATTTTCAGATTTGGGGGCCTGTATATGTATACCTGTAACATAATAATACCCAACTTGAATATATTTAGCTTCTTGGATCCGAGTTTACAGCTTTATGACAATCTCAGAAGCACAGTATGATTTGTTGGTAATGTTTTTTTCACTGAATATTTGGTTTTCTTTAGGATGGTCAGGCAATACATTAGAAAGACTAGCAATAGAAATTGGTCTGAAAACAGTATGAAAATGGCTATAGAAGCTGTGGAAAATAAGGAACTATTAATTCGTAAAACTGATATTGTTTATAGTATTCCAAAGGGCACACTCCACCATCGATTAAAAGGGGCATTAAAAAATCACCGGATGGAAAGAAAGAACATAACGCATTAGGTCGTTATCGTATTGTTTTATCACCAAAACAGGAGAAAAATTTAGCAAATTATATTTCGAAAATGGATGAGGCTTTCTATGATGGTCTTTCAATTCAAGATGTGCGTAGGGTTGTCTTTGAATTTGCCGAGAAGAATGGAATCGCACATCCTTTCAACAAGGAGAGCAAAATGGTGGGTCGAGATTTCGTCAAAGGATTTTTGCAACGAAACCGACATTTCTCACTACGTAGACCGGAGGTGTTTCAATAAATAGAGTATTTGGGTTACACAATACATGAGTTTAGTAACAAGTTACTAAATTTTGAGTTTAGATAAATTCTTTGAGTATTTTTTATACTTTAATTTTTCTCGTAATAGACCTTTTAGATTGTTCATGGCGACTTGTTCTGAGTTACAGTTGCCGAATTTTTAGTTTTTGGATATATTGATTTATTTGTGTGATTGTGTGTATGTGTAAACTAGTTTTTAATTTCTTTTCGATGGCAACTACTTATTTCCTGCCACTGTTTCTTTTGGCCGTTACTTTTTCGCACGTTTTGGCTAATTTTGCGTTTCCCATGAGTTCTTGAGATTTATATTTTTTTCAGTTTGATACTTTTCTTTGCATTTTAAATATATATTACTAACTAGATTTTAACGTATGCATAAACAGGACGTATATTTATAACAGTATTTTTGACTGACATACTCATCCTGTATATAAATTCGGAAATAAATATATAAATATACATCTGTAATCAAATATTTCAATAATTTAGAGGCCGTTATGAAAAGGCTTTCAGCCCCATCAAATTTATAACTGCGACGAATCGGGACTCACTTGTGTCCATCAACCCCTCAAAATTATTGCGCCTACTGGTAAGCGTGTCGTTGCTTCAGATACAAGTGGTGAACGTGGTGTTACTACCGCCATCATAATCACATACAGTGCCTCTGAAAGGTACATACCACCAATGATAATATTCAAGCGAAAGCGAATGAAAGATGAATTAATTGACCACGTACGATTGGGCGCTGTTCGGATAGTGGTTGGATTGAGACAGAATTTTTATGGACTACTTAAAACATTTTGCAGACCAAACTAAATGCAGCCAGTCATCACCTGTTTTATTTATTTTAGATGGATATAAAACCCACACCAAAAACTTGGAGTTGGTTGATTACGCACGAGAAAATGGCATTGTTATTGTCTCATTACCACCGCATACGTCACACAAACTTTAGCCACTGGATAGGTCCTTTTTTAAGGGACTAAAATGTGCTCATAATGCTGCATGTTCTTCATGGCTTAGAAAACGCCCAGCACGTCGCATAACAGTGGATAAAATTGGTGAATTATTTTCTACCGCATACATGAAAGCAGAGACCATAGGGAGTGCCGTGTCAGGTTTCCGGTGTACCGGTATTATTATACCACTCAATCATGACATTTTGGCCGAATCTGAATTTTTCTTAGATCCCAGAGAAAACTCTGTTCAGGGTTCAGACAAAGGCTGACAAAATAAATTGCCTGAGTTTCCCTGAGTTTTTGGTCGTTTTAAAGGCATTTTTCCCTGAAACTGACCTGGTTTTGGTACGTTTTTTCCCTGAGCAAATATAAGTAGAAAACGTTAGATGTCAAATATAAATCGTGTTACTCTAACAAATTGTAATACACAAAAACTAACAATATAAACATGAGTTGTAAGTGTAATAGGTAAAATTATAACCCATTTAAGAATCTTAAAGATCATTTAGATTTAAACAGATTTAGGGCGTAAAAAGGTGATAAAGTTGACAAAAAGTTTTTCGTGAATTGGGAAAAAATAATTTTTTTCCCTGGGTTTCCCTTAGTTTCCCTGAAATTTTCTAAAAAGACCCTTTTTCCAGGTTTTCCAGGGTCTGTATCAACCCTGTCTGTTACTGTAACTGCTAATTACACAGGTAATCAGGTAACTGTGACTGCTACCATCATAACTACAGTAACATCTATGGATATGGTGCCATCACTGCTGTCACCATTGCCATTACCCGCACCCCCGTCACCAACAACTGAAAGGGAACATGTGCCACAAATTGTCACTACTCAGATAACATCAACACCATCATCCAGTTCATCAGTTTCATTTAATGATATTATGAAAGTACCGGTAATTGTTGAAAAAGTTAAAACAAAGCGGTCTGAGGAATCAGAAATCATCACCAGTTCGTCGTACAAACGGATACTTGAATCCTCCTTGGAAAAAATACAACCAAAAAAATCAAAGGTAGCGAAAAAGTCACAGTAAAAAGTTAATGAAGTGGACCAAGAAGATTGGCAATGTCTTCTTTGCACTGGAATGTATTCCAATTCGAAATCCGGAGAAGAATGGGTTGAATGTATCCGAGGCAAATTATGATTTCACGATGACTGATGTACATCATTTGCACCCGCAGGAACAATTTGTGACATTTGTTTGTAACTTTCCTGCTTATCTAGAATAACATATATACCATATCTATAATGATATAATTGTATTTTAATCTTGTTTGTGACCCTTTATTGGCTGTCTTGTTTTGCCAGTTACGTTTGGGGCAAAATGAGACAACAATACTGTTTTAAATTTTGCACATGACGGCATACTGTCAGCATAAAATAACATAAAAAATGTTTCTTGGGGACATCTAAGTCCTGCCAAACAAGTAGCAACTAAAAAAAATTCAACTTGCACATAACTTTGTTAACACCGCAGAGATGATACAAGAGCCTGATTGCAGGGAAATCCCTTACTTTGAATCAATGCGCACTCTACAGGTACATATGATTGAGGTATTTTAAACAAAAGGGGTGTTTTGCAGAGAGTCTCATTGAAATTCTTTGTATAGATTTTATATTTAACATATACTTTTTTACAGTCCTGACAAATGTACAATTTCAGGCAAGCTACATGTTTTTTACAATTAAAAAGAAGGATTCGATTATACTTTATTTCTGCAACTTTTTTTACTTTTTCAGAACTCGTTTATTGTACGCACTGGCAGCAAGGTATCTGTTGAAAAATCAGAGGTGCGTACGCCGAAAACGAGACACCCCAAAATAATAAACATTTCCAACTATACCCTTTCCAGACACCACCTCTCACTGTTAAAAAGGACCTAAATTCACACGAAGTACCAAAGGCAACTACTTGTCAACACAGGTAGACAAAAAGATTTTTTTCACGTTGTTTAAACATTAAAGAAGTATTTTGGCAACAAGAGCTTTCGGACAAATAGATTCTAAAGCACAAATCTAACAGACAAATAAATTCCCACACTCAAGAACTTCAAATTACATTAAAGAATTTTTAAACTGCTTAAACTCCCTCCATCCAAATATTAAATTTACCGAAGAAAAAGGAACAAAACAAAAAAATTGAAAAAATATATTTCTACACAAAAATGCCCCAACAAAAACGGAGCAAAGCAGGATCGAAAATTTGGAGAATGACATAACAAATATGCAGCAAATCTTTTAATCAATACTGCAGCAAATAAACGAAAATGTTCTATCGATTTTTTCCGGCATTGCATAAATTGTGCCTCCATCTGCTGCATGTTTTCCAGCTGCGAATGATGTTTATCATTCATTTGACGATGTATCTCATCCACTTGACGATGAAGGGTTGGATATAATGCAAGGACACTATTTAGAAGTTCACAAAGCTTTAAAGGACGCGACTTTAATGTTTAAAGATGTTTCAAAAACAGTTACAGTTTCTACATTCTGCATTGTTGGAATAGCACCTACTTTCACTTTTTCAGCTGGAATTAGAAGAAAGAAAATATTGAATTTATTCAATCTTACTCAGGATGTACATGAAACACTTTTAGGTTTAGTTCCTGGCTATCATTCTTAACTGCTGCCTGATCAACGCAATATCTCCAATAGTCTTATGAAATGGTCACGGACTGATGGAAATTTTATAATCTATGTAGCAGTTAGGAAAATGAGTGTCATGTGTTAATATTTTGATTATATTCACTTATATTACTGATAGTTTGCTAGTTATTTCACTTGTTACCATTTACAGTTAAAATTTAACAGTTAGTGAACCTTTTTCAATGTAGTAACGAATGACGTAATTTGTATTTGACACTTTCAGACAACATTTTTCACCATTTTGTTTCCAAATTATTTGTCTAAACGTCGATTTCTTCCTAGAACATCTCTGCCTACCACTTGAGCACTCTTTCAGGTTGTGCAGCTTGGAAACCCATAAATTATCCTATCTGAAAGTTGGTAAAGCAAATTTTCCATTTTTCCGTTTCAATTGGTCATAAGTTTGAAAGTTCAATTTTTTGTTTCTTTTTCTAGATTGGGGTGCCAGTGTTTGATATATTCCACATGCTTGTTCTTGACATCTTGAAATTTGTTAGGTTTGCTTACTATTTTTGGTCATATATGGCAATATGACCTGTTTGAAAATGATGGTTATTTTAAAAAATCACCCGTTTTATAGTATTTTTTGTTAATTTTCTACCTTCAAAATCCTATTGCGGCAAAATGCGCGCTGAGATAAACTGCATGTTGCTTGGGAAGGTAACGTGGGTTGGCAAAAAAAATAGATTTGGTTGTTTCTAATTTTTTTGTAGCCTGTACAAGGCTTTTTTAAAAATAAAAGGGTTGGTGTTGCCCAATAAAATACCCTAATGTATCTCCTCCACTAGACTTCACTTCTTCGATCATCGCACCTAAAAGAATGGACGAGTTGTGTATAGGGAATATGTTGGAATAGAATCGAATCAGCTAAAAGCTGAACGAACGTAAATACAAGGAACCTGTTAATCAGACAGTTACACCCGTGATAGTGACAATGATTGGAAGAGCTGACTTATGTAAGTTTGTTTCCGGCAAAACTACTTTTCAATAACCGTTTTTACTTTTACATCTTTAGGAGTCAAATATCAAATAAATATCTCTCTGAGAGAATAAGTCTACGAGTTTGACTTGTTGCACAGCATTAGCGATAAATTGTTGGACAACACCGGAATCGGACAATGAGGCAGTTATTGTCTGACCAAGACACCTTACTGGGTTTGCATAAATAGCTGGAATGGGTTTCCGCAAGACAGAAAAAGGAGAACGGTCTAGGACTTGTCATTGGCTATCACGATGCTTCTTGACTTGAAAGGTCTAAAGAACATTTCAGCCCAATGAAGGGGTGTTACACAACGGTCCCACAAGTTCTGAGTTCAAGGGACACTTGAAGACATTAAAAAAGGTCATCCAAAAAAGCCTTCGCTGGAGGATGGTTTAAATCGCTAAAAACTGTTCATTAACACACACGTTGTTCGTATCTTAGATAAAACAGCAAAGCTCAAATACTCCAACTACCCCACCAAACAGTTGATTGTTATGGCAATGTTGTAGCAGCTGGGCAGCCTTTCCTTTCGGGATAATTTTTAGAGCGTTCTTCAATTAAGAACATCTATGAAAAATCAAAAAAGAAAACTTTTTCTATAAGGAAAGCGTTGTCTACAACTTTGTCCAGGCCATACCCAACAAAAAGGGGTAGCTGATATCAGATGATTTAGACACTAGTTGGTTATGTTTGAGAGTAAACCACAAATTTTACCTTGTTAGCAAATACTTTAATTAATTTTTAGTGTATAACTCATTTTATGTTCCATTTATATTAAAAGTTGATGAGAGATGTTATTTTGTTATTATATTTGCATAACGTAAATAAAGAAGGTTCGTGACACGTGCTTCAAGTGTAGGCTCAAAGTAAACCAGATTGGATTCCCTTTGACATAAGTGTTTTCTATTTATTAAAGGGGTTATTATTAAGAGAGTCTGTTGAAAATTTTGTGATGTTTGTAGTTAGACATTGACAATTACAGCTAGTAAACCACAAATTTTACCTTTTTAGCTATATTTCTTTTAATTTAGCATGCATCTTCTTATAAACTAATGCCTTATTTTAACTAAGTTTATATGCAAAGTTGAGCAAACTGTATATTATAATATTCCTAGTCATTTTATTGGTATACCAAGAAAGGTTCATTTACATAAATTTTAAATGTTATTTCCATACCACCATATTTGAAGCATGGGCTAAAAGTAAACCACAAAATCCACATTTAATGAAAACAAATGATAGTTCTCAATTTGCTTTAAGTGAATAACTCTTTAAGGAAAGTGTTGACAAAGTTTGTTAGAAGAATGTTGGTCTTAGTGGCAACATTTCAGCAATATTGATGAGGTAAACCACAATTTCTACCTTTTTATTAGATATTTTTGCCGAATTAGAGAATTTTAGTAATAACTGAATCTATGATTGAAAAAAAAACAACCCAAAATGACTTTATTCTTGCCTTAAATTAGAGGAATGATTATTAAGATTTGAAAAAATATTAAAAGTTAACCTCAGATTTTACCTATTCACCTGCATAATATTGGTCCAATTACTGATATGAGATGCTTTGATCCCTCTTCTTTTGGGAAAATATCATAGCTTAGGAGAAATTGCCATTACTTTTTATACAGAGTCTCTTTAAGCAGTTGACATAAAAATGAAACGTCAACCACATTTTTTACCATTTTACTGAATTTGACCGACCCAATATAATTCTTACCCATTTTCTAGTCCAGTCACAAGTTTTTGTTCTATTTCGTTGATTTTTTAAAGGATTATCCCAAATAGTTACTTTTGGGCTGTTTTTACAAACCTCACGAATTTTTGTAACTGATCTTATACTTAGGGGCTGTTTATATAAGAGGCGGACGGGACGATTGCTGGAACGGGACATTTGCCGGGATCTCGCTCTCATTAATAATTATACTAAAAATCACAATCACTTTGTGTTTATATGGTAGATTTTTATCCCGGGACAATTTCGTCCCGTCCCGGCTAAGCGGGAGACGGGACGTTTTTTTCCATATAAACTCACCATCCCGGGACAAAGAAGATTTTTTTGCACTATCAGCATATTTCAATCGAAAGAAAAAAAAAACATGGCTGCTAGACGTGCACTTGAGAAGCCAACAGATGTTCCAACCAAGAAAAAGTGTTTTAGATTCAATGATGAAATGGTTTTAAACCTCATCAACTGTCTCTCAAATTATAAAGCAAAGCCTTTGAGAACATTGATTTTGATGCAGGCAAACCAATGCAATACAAATTTATTCGAACTGAGATGGCCAAATTATATAAAAAAGAAGAAGACGTGTTTGGGCCAGTGGCGGATACCTCCACTGAGTTCTCCCAAAAATTTTTTGAAGAAGTGAAAAAAATGATAGCAAGAGGCTACCAACGAGTGTTAGAAAAAAAAAATTTACAACAGGGATTTTCAGATTTTCTAAAGCTATAATTAGTGGCAAGCGTAGTGGTTGGGGCAGATTAGTGTATGAGCACTACGACAGTTTGAAGCTCCTTTGGGGTAGGAGTGCAAACACAGAGGCCATATCCACTGGCATTGATAGTGCCGATGTTAATCAAACAAAATTAAGTAATGAAATGTTATCTGACCATGATCCAACTGCAAATATTAATAGTAGAGAGCTTACGATACAAAGACGGGAACGCGAACGGCGACGTAAACACCAGAAAATTACGTACTGCGCATGCTTATGTCAAGGGGATATCACCAAACTTTTTCAAAGAAGTTCGGCGAAGACGTGAAAAGGTAAGATTTTTTACACTCAATTAGTTCCAGTTTTGGTTATTTTTGTGTTGAATTTACAAGAATTTTATTTGAAAATGATTTCTTCACATACTCATAAAGTTTTTCCCCAGAATTTACTGTTTTATTTATGTTTTAGCTTAAAAAAATTTCTTCGAAATACTGTACAACAAAAAACAAAAATGGCTGAATATCTGGAGTAAGTACTGATTATTTTCCTGTCTATTTTTGTACAGTGTCTTTTGTACATGCTCTAAACAATTAAGGTGTTCATTCTCAAAGTTTGGTTTTTAGTTTAGAGCAGATTTATTTTATTTTTAGCAATCATGGAAACATGAGGTTCACTAAGGAGCATGATATTTTGTTTCTTCGGGAGTTATTGCTACTTGAGCCATGGAGTTTTAAACAAGGCTCCACAGAAAGAAAAAATGTTTATGAAAACATATGTGTTTCCTTGAATTCTTTAACTCATATACGATTTAAAGTTACAGCAAGATCTGTACGAGACAGACTTAAACTTCTTATTGAAAAATATCGAAAACGTGAACGAGAGGAGGAACGAGCAAGTGGGATATCTCCTGAAGAAACAGAGATAGATGCAGCTCTTCGTGAAATTGTTGAACATTGTGATCAAGCTGAAGAAACACATAAAAAAGAATCACAGGAGAAAAAAGACAAAATTCAAAATGATATGAACAAGGCTACAGAAATTCGAAAACGTTCCATGGAAACACTCGCAGAGAGCAGTGCTAGAATTGATGAAACACCAAAAAAAGGAGAAATAGTGGAAATGAAACACTACAGTATCTGGAGGAAAAATCAAAAATGGACTTGGAGATTCGAAAACAAGAGTTAAACGTTAAAAAGGAGCAGAATTCTTTAACACAACAACTGATTACTCAACAGCAACAAATGATGAATGCGTTTATTCAAAATCAGCAACAACAGCAACAACAAATGTCAGCTTTGTTAGGCAAATTGCTTGATAAACAGTAACAGAATCGTAATACTTAAAATGTAGACTTTCGTAAGTTTTCAAGACAGTTCAAAATGTTTACATTACAAAAAAATTTTAACCCATCTTGAGACAATCCCCTACCCCTAGAAAACTTCAAACAACTTAAGATTTTCTGCAGTTTTCAATGGGTTGAAATAGGAAAAATTGGCTCAAAATGGGTAAAAATTATGAAGTTCACTTACGTATGAATAAGAGTTTGTTTGTCAGCTTATAACATGTACAAGACTGTATAATACAGCCATAGATATGATGTTAATGTGATGTTTGTTTTTTCTTTCGTACAAAATAATCTTCTATTAAGGGAGGACTGCAGTCAAAGTAATTTGATGTTTCTGTACCATACAAACAACACCGTGCATTATGTAAAAGCCCACATATTAAATACATTTTTCCAACTGGACTGAGTCCTATCTTCAGGTCTTTTTTGAAGTCAATAAATTTGCAATATGTGAGCAGCTCTCCAAAAATCCACTCAACAGCAACTCGAACTTGGCTCATTCTGCTATTCCATATTTGTTGTTGTGCATTTATGTGAGCCCCTCTGAAACCACATTGCAAATGAATCCTTAATGGGTATGCTGGGTCCCCATAAATGCACAATAGATTTCTAAAACGGTCAAAGGAAAATAGATTCAATTGTGTTAAAAGCCCAGAGTCTGTAAGCATCCCACTGTCATGGCGTCTTCCCTCGACTGGGCCAAACAGATTTGCGATCATGCCACTTGGTGTTACCACAGACTGGAACTTTAAGGAGTGGACTCTTTTATGTCCATTATACACAATACGTTCATGTTGACTTGGTCTGGAAATAGGTCGAACTGTTCCATCCACAAATCCCCAGCAATTATTGAGAGGTGCTCCATTTCTATGGATTGCATCACAAAATTTCTCTAGCTCTATAGGAGACAACCAATTCTGCTGTAAATTTTGTAATAAGTGTCCCCATTGATCATACATAAATCCCAATACATGATTATTTATCATACTGAGCTGTGGAACAGGTCTGCCAAATAAGTGAATCATGTCTGAATATCGACAAGGATAAGCCAAGCGTTTTAGAAAAATACACAGTGCTTCAACAGAATTATATACAGTGCCATTATAACAAGTAAAGTCTTCAGGAAACTGAAATACGTCCACTAGTTTGTAAACATCTCCCCTTTGAAATCGAAATTCTGCCTTACATTCATCTTCTTCCAATGTGTCCAGGTCAAATCTTCCATAGCCGGTATATGGAAATTCTGGATTTTTAGACTTGTTTAAATCATATAAGAGACAGAATTCTTCAGCATTAATCATATTTGATGCGTGAGCAAGTAAAATAGTATTTCTGACATCTTTTAGCTTTGGCATGATTTCACTTTCGCTTTCTTGTTGTTGTTACTTTTTTTTTTTTTTGCTTTCGCGCCAACTTTCGTAAGTCAACTTCCACGGAGAACGAGAACGAAGACGCGAACGGCAAAAAATGACGTCATTACGTCTACGTTCCCGTCTTTGTATCGTAAGCTCTCTAGTGTTAACAGTAGTGAATATGATCCAGCAGATGATAATAATTTGAGCTCCTCAACAAGTGATCAGTCTGTCTCGAAAAATTCAGACATGGTTACTTCCACACCGAAAGCTACATCGGCAGTACCAAAACTTATTGATAATAAAAGAGAACAACTTGAAAGAAAGTTATCATCTGCTCAGCGTGATACGTTACTGTTGAGAGAAGCAAAAGAAGAAAGATCCGATCGTAAAGAGCTGCAAGAGATGATTAAAAAATCTAATGAGTCCTTTACAGCTGCACTTAATAATATCAGTTATGCTATGTTGCAAATTAGTGAAACTATGTCACACTCCATGCAGCTGATGGCACAATCATTCAGCCAGCGAGCTCACAGATTTATGAAAGCTATGGTGGACATCACCATTTTCAGCATATAAATCCAAATTGTAATGTAGTCTCGAGCAACGTCACCCAAAACAACAACATATATTGTTAGTATGGAAGACTGTCCTGTATGAAATTTGTTAATACTTCCCGTACAACATCTTCCTCTGCAAGATTTCCTGAATACACAGAGTAATCTAATTGTTGTGTCTCTGCTTTATGCTTTTCTATTTCAATTTTCACCAAATCAGGGTAAATACACATTTGTTAAGTTCACATATATTGTGAAGCACAAAACATGCATAGATTGCCACAGGAACCAAATCTATTTTTAAATCAACTTTCTTTGCCAAAAAACCCCATCTGGCTTTTAAGCGTCCAAAAGCACACTCGACTGGGTTTCTTGCTGACAGGAGCATGTTGTTAAATACCACTTGAGCATTTGTTGAACAACTATGGTACTCTTTCATGCAGCTTGGCTCGACCTGGCAGAATGTCCTCATAAGTAATGGGTATTTCCTCATCTTGAAGTTTGGCAGCAATATTTGAGTTGGCGAACACCTTCGCGTCATGTACACTGCCTGGTCACCTACAATCAACATCCATGAAGTAGCCACGGAAATCGCATACTGCCTGAACGTTAAGAGAAAAATACATTTTGTAAGAAAAATAATCTTGTGAGAGAATAGGAGTAACTACATCGCAATGCAGATAAAACTAGTCTTTTAAGACGGAAAGTTTAATGAAAAAAAAAGGAGGTTTCTCTCCAAAGAATAAGAAGCTGCTGGAGAACTTCTGCATTCTCCCCTTTACAGGGATAATAGGAAAGTTAATGGATTTCGACTGTACTGAAACAAACACCTATGAATGTGGAAACACGAGGATTGGTGAAATTCACTCATGCTTGGGATCTGGTGCGGGCCCTTGAGTAAGCATCCCCTGCCTCCTGCAAGACACCAGCCACATTCATTGACACCGTCCGCCAAAACCAATAACTTTTGTTAAACTTTGGAAAAAGAAAAGTCGACAGCTGCAAATCGTATCCTTGTTGCTTTTACCTACTGACACAGAGCCCAGGGCTAAGAGAGGTAGACTTGGAACCCAGCCCTTAGAGAGGTTGTGACAAAGAATAAAAAGCAGCAAACCTGGAAACAGAAAAGCTTTCTGTGTTCACTAGGTCGTAAAATTGGTCCATGGGTGCAATTTTTTTTTTACCTGGAATGAATTTGTTCTACAACTGTGCCAAGTTTCATCACATAAGCGTAAGTAGTTCAGGATTTATGACCTGCGGGTACTTTGTGAAAATAAAGTTTTTGTGTCAACTGAATATCCATAGTGGCGCCTCAAAACTCTAATTTCATTTCGCGACAAGTACTTTTTTCGCATTTTTAAGCCGCCATTATTGACTACGGGTTTTTTCCAAGGATGTAATGTCTAGTAATTCGAAGTTGATTAATTACGTACTTTCAATTTGGAAATTTTCAGAGCTGCTTGTGGAGTAGTTTTTAAGATATAGAAGGCTGAACTATGCACTTATTTCACTTTTGCTTCCCCAAGTTGAAAATTTGTTGCTCGTAGGCCTTACTTAAGTATCAATATCTACCGAATGAAACAAGATAATCAGCTGAAATTTTCAGGGTTATCTTTTCCTACCCATAGTGACATATAAACAAAGTTCGAGCAAAATCTGAGGGGGTCGATATGGAACTACTTGTTTAGTTGGTATGGAATGACCCAATTACAATTATTAGCCAAATGGACATTGTTTTGTTTGTGGGGGAAAATCTATAATGGGGGGTTTGTCATGCTTCTAAAACGAGGCAAATGGAGCCAAACACCAATCGGCTAGCTCATATTATCTTATAACGTTATTATAAATAGTTAGCTACATAATAGGATAGTTTAGCACTTGGTAAACCATTTTCGAATATGCTGGAAGGTTTCATTACAAAAGTTAGCTTGCTAAAAACTACAACAAAAATGGTTAAGTGGTCTTGTGCATCAGCCTTGTGTTTTAACAATCACAGAACTTTGGGTATTGATGGAAAGCCTTTAAAATTTTATCGCTTACCAAGGAATGTTTAATATCGCAATATCGAAAGATTTTAAAAACAGATGGTGTTAACTGAAAAAATGGTTATATTTGTTGTGAACACTGGAGTTTCAATGAGAGATTATTAGTGACAGACTTGCCAAATCCAAAAGCCTAGACAGAAATAAGAAACAGCTATGAATTTGGTAAACAAATCAGTCACATTAAAAAATGACAAACAAAAGTTGGAAACAGCTAGAAAGATAAAGAAACCAAAATATAAATATTTCATCAACATCAAAAGCACAAAGAGCCCTAACAAAATCTAGCACATATATCTATCCTAAAAAACGTAACCCTTCGAAGTTGCAATACAGAAAAAAATAGAAATTGCAAATAAAATAAGGAGCTTACAGAATTTCAAGAAAAAATTACCAGGTTAAATAAGGAATTTGCAACTTTAAATTTCAAAACAAGCTATTAGTAAATAATAAAAAAAGAAATACTTCTGATAATATATCCATTACTTCCAAACAATTTTATTTTTCTAAAATTAGAAATAAGTAAAATTTTCAATATTTATGTCGCTTAACATTGCCCCAATTTAACACGCTGTTAGACTGTCCATGTCTTAATTTCACCTGATTCCATATCCTGATTGTTGCGATACTAGCTGTCTTGACAATTTACCGTCATGGCGTGCATCAAGGTTTAATAGCATTTTTTATGAATATATCTAAAAGCACCATGTAACGGATTTTTATCCGATGGGTAATTTTTGTTGCTGGTATTTTGAATGAAATCGACTTAAAGCCACCCCTGGTTTTTTATTAAAAATGCCTAACAGTTTCAATGAAACTGGCTATGGCCTAACTGATGACGAGGTGACAAAACAGCAAGCTGCAATAACAATACTTGCTTAATGACAGTTGGTTATGCCATAGGTAGAGGTTGGAACCCTCTAAAGGTTTTGCAACACATCAAAATCTCCCTTTTCGAAAGGATTTTTTTTAAAACATTGACCAAAAAAGGCAGATAAAAACCAACAGCTCCACAACACAAAATAAAAGAGAGAAAATAATTTACAAAGAGGTGGCTAGCCACCGCAATGATGAACTCAACCTGTTAGGTCTTTGGAAATAAGCTAGAGGTTGTACTCCTCTAGAGAAAATGCCTCTAAAAGCATAATTCTCCCTCTTCTCAAAAAAAAAATAAAAAATAAAAGACACAACACATTTGAAAAGATGAACAGAACTTTAACCAAGGGCAGGTAGGTTTCGACCCATATTTCTGAACCTAAGTACCCTGGATGTCTAGCTGGGTCACCTCGAAGAGGTCCGCGGACGGTCATCAGCAGAAACTAGACATCCCTATCTTCCTGAAGTAAACTTTAACTGTTTTCTGTTCAACTGTGCTACTTTTTGTTTTTAACTCAGGTAACAAGTGGAGTCGTTACTCTCCAAAGACAAGATCATGTGTGATCAAACCCCCTGCTAATTTTTTTTTTTTTTTTGACTGGGGTTAATAAGTAATCCAAACTGAATTTAATAGGCCACACAAAACTTATAAAAACTTCAACTTATTATTGGAATATCCTAAAACGGATAAATTTTGATATTATTTCTAACGGAAGTAAGTTAAAGCAAACAACTATTCGTGCGCCAGGGCATGTGACCTTGTCTCTAGCCTTACATAACACTCAGCCTTAAACAGATAATTGTTGCTGTGGAGACAGTACCAGTCTGCCGTAACTGGGGTAATATGCATGTGTAATACCACGAAAAACAGATAAAGAGAGAAAATAATTTACAAAGAGGTGGCTAGCCACCGCAATGATAAACTCAACCTGTTAGGTCTTTGGAAATGAGCTAGAGGTTGTACTCCTCTAGAGAAAATGCCTCTAAAAGCATAATTCTCCCTCGTTTCAAAAAAAAATAAAAAAATAAAAAGGACAAAACACATTTGAAAAGATGAACAGAACTTTAACCAAGGGCAGGTAGGTTTCGACCCATATTTCGAAAAGTGGCCGTAAGTTACTCTTTGAAAGCAAAAAGAGTTATAGTAATCGAACGTGATAACAGAACATTAGGCTGTTGATTTATTCATCGTGTAAATACGACTTGAATTATGTGCCAAAAATCTAATACCGTATAAACCACCCCGCACTAAAGAGGTTCCCTGCCGAAAAATAGTTTTTTTTTTAAAGCCCTGCTCTGCAGCTTCTAGGGAAGACTATCGCGATATTTGCAAAGATGTTTTGTCCAGACCGCGCCCAAAGAAGTTTATTTCAATGCTGATGCCATTCCGCTCGCCGTCCCAGCATTGAAAGATGCCGATGTACGAATTGGTGGGTGATGTGTCGCCACCTTCAAGCGTAAGAAATTTACAGGCGAAATACTAGATTTAAATGGTATGAATTTTCCTTTTAATACATGAGCATTCCTTAATACACGCTTTGTTTAAAACAATACTTAAATCTAATCAAGTTGGTCATTACTCTATTTTCTATTGTACTAAATAATAGACTTGCTTTAACATAGAATCTCAGCCAGATATTCTTACGCGCATATTCCTATACAAAAAGACGTCTTAATCACAGCAGATCATTTTTGTAGATAATAAAGAAACATTGGGGAAGCGTCGGCGCTTTGAGGAAAGTAATAAAGTAATAGAATCCATGGTAAGTTATAACATAAAAAAACTCATCCTCGGGTTAAATTTCACTGATTCATATAAAAAAGCGCGCACAGAATCAAATTATTTTATGCAAATTTTATTTCTATAGGACGAAAGAAGTGAAAAAACGATACAAGTGAAGAAGTCCAAGAGACAGCAATGGTATATTTATTTCTTTTTTATTGGAAAATTAAGTGCCACAAGGACAAAAACTAAACAAAAAATATAATTTATTATAAACTGCTATTATGTACTTAATAGAATTCGAAAACTGGCGACTGCACATTCGAAAGCTCTGCTGCTGCAGTCCAGGTATGTGTTCCACCGCTTAATGCCAAACATGCTCGTTTATGTTTTATGTAGGTTTTAACTTTACCACCATATTCTTTTTGATCTAGAACTAAACTTTGCTACCTTGCTGTAGTAAAAAAGTAAAATACATTTATAGGTTGAAATAATAATAATGATAATTAAAAGTTAAGCAACCAAGTCTCAAGTCTTCAACCTGGATATTATCACAAGCAAACTATGAAACAGTATTTTTTTCTTACTAAACCATTAACACGAAAGTGCAAAGCTAAAATTTGGTAAAATTTAAATATCATGCTAACCAACTTTATGACTGGATGTAGTGTTCTTATTTTTTTAGAACCAACCTTTCACCTCACTTATATCGTATAAAGAATACCTTGTATGCCCTAAAAAAAATGTTATAAAAAATCAAATTAGCACTAAAACATCACTGCCGCCACCAACATCACCGCCGCCACCAACATCACTACCGCCACTACCACCAAACTTCAATGCTGCTGCCACTTACACAAAAACACCACCATTACCATCTCCACCAAAGATACAGCCACCAAAATCACTGTCGCCGCCACAATCACCACTACAACCAATGTTACCACTGCCACCACAACCAACCAACCAAGATTTGACCACACAACTTACCATCATGCAAACCAATTTAACCCACATAAATTTCAAACTGGACCAACTTATTGACTTTGTAAACACTAGCATTATTCCCAGATTTTTTCAAGATGTACCACAACAGCAACATCCCCCTACCAACACAGCAGTACCATCATTTGACACAACTTCTGCCTCAGCACCACAAATCGATACCTTACCACCTCTTTCATCCCCGCCAAATGATCCGCCAACTTGCCAGCCAAATTTATTATCAAATGTTTAAACACTGCCAGGATGTAACGACAATAACAATGTACTTACTGCAGCATGGGATGCCACTGAAATTAGTGACTACATATATAAAATGATCCTTGCTTCGTTTTCTCTGGATGTCTTGAAGGTGTCCAATTGGACCCTGAAAGAACCCAGTGGATTTGGAGTGAGGTCCGGCAGAAGTTCAAGCCCTCAGATGTTGAGTGGGAAAGGTGCATGGAACGGAAAGTGGAAAGTTAAATTAAAAAATTTAAGGCAGAAATTGAAAAAAATGTAAATGTATATACATTAAAAGAGGATAGAAAGCATTTTTTTCATTTTGCCTGAATTTTTAATGTTTAACTTACGCGTGTTCTTTGCACCCAAACATGGTAACGCATCAGTATTAACCCTCTCCCTCAGACCTTGTGATGTTTACTGCTATCACAATTTCTGAATCTGCTAGTTAATTTTTAAACATAAAAGACATGTCTGAGGCTTGTACTGATACTGATGAAATTCTACTCCTATCTTGAAGAAAATTAAGTAAAGTTATTTTGTCATTTAATATCACAAGTTTCAAACAAACAAACAAACTAGATTGACATATTTAATATGTATACAAATATTGTCTACTACTACTAAAACTTCTTCTAAAAAATCAAGACGTTGGTAGTTTATAGCAAGTTTTAAAATAATGTATACTGGAAAAGATTTTTTGTAATTTAATACAGTGGATAATATTCCTAAAAGTTATTTTTTAAAACACACTTTTATAAAAAGATCTTGACAAATTTAGTAAGTAACATACCTGCATAAAGTTAAAATTTTCTTATTTTTTTCTGTCAGGATATATACTGTAAAAAGAAACTTGTGTTGAATTTATGGTGGTTTAATATTTGTAAATATCAGGGTTTTTTAAAATTGGACACTTAACCACTACAAGGCTGTAGATTTTCTTCAATCTTTTTAAAACTATGTCGAAAACCAGCGCGTGAAATGGAATTGGTCAGGGTGAGCCACGTTACATACGGCTTGTGGTATTTTAAGGAACACAGAAAATTAAAAGAGACTAACTAAATTAGTGCTTTATTTTTTTGTAGCGATTAAACAAAATGCATTTATAATTTTTTTAAAAAAGACATAAATACAACTCCTGAAAAACAACAAGCAACCTTTTATGTTGACTGGTTTGGAAGCAATTTAATCAACGAACATAAAAAGGTTGTTGTTTTCTGTACTTTTCGCATAATTAGCTAAAAAATTTATGCGTCGGCCATATTGCACTATTATCGATAATCTGCTGATAAAGCAAATCAGCTTAGCATTGTTTATCGCTAATGACCTTATCGCTAATCCATTTTATTTATCGCCAATTCTGTTGTTTTTTTTCATGAATTATCGCTAAATAGCTATCGATAGAATCGTCACATTTATTCAATTCATACCTTGGAGAATTCATGTGGCGGTATTGTTATAAAGAAAATGATTTATTTGAACAAAATTATTTTCAACATTTCAGACTTGTACAAAGTTTAAGCTACTACACATTTCTCTAAAAATGGTATGCAAAACATCAATAAATAGAGAAGAAAATAATTTACAAAGAGGTGGCTAGCCACCGCAATGATGAACTCACGCAAATAAAATTCCTATCGAGAATAAAAAATTTGATAATCTATATATAAAATATAGCCTGGCAGCATTTGTTAATTTGTTAACGAATTAGTATGTTTGTATTTTTAATATGTGCGGAGAAAGAACTATAACACTTTAATACTAAATGCTGTGTATGCTGTGTAGGCTGTTAAATGTTTAATTGAATTTCTGTTTAGGCTGCGTAGGCTGTGAATTTCTGTTTAGGATGCGTAGGCTGTTAAATGATTAATTGATTTTCTGTTTAGGCTGCGTAGAATGAAACATCGAGTCGAGTCAAGTCAGACCCGTTGGCTGTTTGCTCTATTAATCCAACCCTAAATTTAAGCAGGTGGAATTCTATAGTTGCTCCGACACAACATAAGACGTTGTTGAAGATAAATCATGATAAGTAAAATAGCGTAGGGAGTTAGACATGTATTCGCTATACGGTTTGTTTTTATACAATTCGACCAAAAGGGGCGCCTCCAATTTTTCGCTTGGAAACGTAGGGGATCCTGTCCCCCGCTCTACAACCCTTTCTATATTGATTTATAAAGTGATTTACTCCACCATTTGATCGCCAGTCTCCCCCTCCCCTTGTTAGGTTGCGTGGACTCGATAGCCCAGAAGGGGTTTTTTCTCTAGTATCCTCAGCTGTACAGTGACGTGATATTTAGGACTTATTTCTGAACTCTTGTTGTTGTGTTAATGTTTATAATTGTTTGTTCCCTTTGGCTAGTACAATTATGGTTTTGTAAAGCCTTACAATTAAAAAGGTCTTGCTTCATCTCAATTTACAAAACCATTTTAATAAAACAATGAAGAAAGTATTGAAGCCAGCACGCCTCGACCTGGATTGCTAGCGCACCTGATGTAGCTAAACAATGGAAACATTGGAGAAGGACTTTCGAGAATTTCCTGGATGAGTGTAGTGAAATGAGTGTGTTCCAGAAGGTGGACGTCAACCAAACAAGTTACGTACCTTAACGAACTATGGGTTTACATGATCATATTGATGACATAGAAGACTATGATCAATGTATTGCTAAATTAGAAGCATTGTATTGCAAAACTCCTAATGAAATATTTGCCCGTCACTGTCTGGCTATACGTCACCAAGAACCCGGCGAGTTCATTGATCAGTTCCTTGTTGCACTGAAGAAACTATAAAAAAAACTTCAACTTTCAGGCCGTTACAGCGGAAGTGTATCGTGATGAGCTAGTTTGAGACAGCTTCATTACCTGTTTGTCGTCGCCATATATCAGACAACAGGAGCGCTTACAAGAACTCAAATGAAAAAGGTTTACAATACAGCAAGCTGCACTGAAGTGTCTTGTCTACAGGGACGGTGGTTGTCAAAACTGGGGTTCGGCTCCCAGAAGAAGGTGCTGAATAAACTTTCTTGCTTCTTACAAGCATGAGTACTGTCCAACTTAGACTATAACTATTCATACAACCCACATGTAGTTGCTGCTATTAAAGGGGCACCATCAGTTGTTCTAGAGGAATCGCATCATGAGCACGTGTCTGATGAAACGATTCCACCCTTGCTGCCACAAACACCATCAACAGCAAGAAAAAATGTGGATACTGTGGTGGTTCCTTTCATAGTCGTCAATCGTGTCCAGCCAAGGATGCTGAGTGTCATCACTGTGGTATAGTAGGACACTTTTCGATATATGCCGCCAGAAATCAAGTACCTCCAGAACCAAGAAAACCACTGCCGCACTGTTCAAACCGACCCTGCTTTCCATTCCAGAGAATTTAAAGAATTCGGCAACAACTTGTACAATTCATGAACAGAACTTTTCAGTACTCCTTGTTACGTGTAGCTCCGATAGCTTCATAAGTGGAGAAGCTGCCAACAAGCTCAACGTCCCAATCCAGCAGTGTAAACAAGAAGTCGACTTAGCGTCTATTGCCAAGTCTGTAGAAATCAACGGTTTATGCAAAGTTGACATTGAGTTCACGGCGGGTAAAAACGGTCCAAGAAATGCTTATCAAAAGCGTCCGCGTTTTTCGGCCCGTAGGTTTTAAAAACGGTCGAGGACCGTAAGTATTATATCTTTGGTACATGGTACCATACTTTTATCTGGTATGTGTTTTAAACGTGTCTGATGGTTTTACGAGCGCTAGAATTTGAAAGTCGAATAAATTTTCTTTTGATCGAATATAAACATGCTTAGGTTGAACATCGTGGAATGTCTTTTTAGCTGTCTTGAAATAGTGCCTCTTTCAATTTTACCCATCCAGTAACAAACTTTGTTGGGTATAGAATAGTATTAAATGGTATTATTTTTCTATTTGAAGGCATTAAAACGCAAGTTGTTAGACGAATCTTCAATTCTGTTGTTTTACATTTTTTAATTTTGAAGTTTTTTTGGTAAAAAAAAGCAACGGAAGTATGGGAAAATTGTAGTAAGCTACGTATGGCAGTCTCAGGAATTAAGAAATGGCCGCCATTTTTAAATTGTTTCTTTTTTATTATATTCTGTAAACTAAGGTGTGTTAATGGTCTATCTGGCTATGTCCTATGAGTATAAGTATATTTTAGGTCTCATATAGCCGACTTCTCAATTTTTCACAATATATACAAGAAACCCATCCATATAAAAAAATTAAAACTTGTCTTTAAAGCTAGCTAGCTAGCTAAATATTTTGTGGATGTGTTGTCCCATTGTATAGCTATAGCTAGATAGCTAGCTATGCTTTATTCTGACTAAATAAACATTTTTTTGTATTCGCCAAATTAAATCCTCACCAAGTATTCCATTTTGGTCATTCACCATTAAATACTCGCCAAAATTTATCCACTTAAGGTAGTAAATAAAAATATCCTCTCTTTTTCATCTTCTTTTTCTAAAATGACAGATAATAACTTTTCTTTTCTATATATATATAATATATATTTATAATTACCTATGTTTTTAGATCATGTATAATGATGTCAGATTTAATTGATTCATATGCAGAGTTGGACGAAAAAAATATCCTCGTCATCAATTTAATAAAGTTTCACTTCGATACAATTTTAACATCTCTTAATCGAAAAATTCAAGCAAAACAAACTTTGTATAATCCCTTCAAAGTTGTCATTAATGAGCGTGTCCATTCCGAAATATTTTTAGCTGTTTATAAAGCCATTCGCGACTTCCGCACAGCTTACGGTAGAGAATTGATTGTTAAGAAAGACAAAAGTGGTATCATTAAAGAAATTAGTATTATTTTTCACCATCTTGGGTCATTGAAATTCCATTTATCAAACTTGTCTAGCCTTGATATCAATAAAATATTCAAAAAGAAGTTTAAAAGCAATGTCGTCGGTGATATAATATGTGACGATGAAAAAAAATGTATTTTACATTACAAAGTGTCAACAAAGACATTAAATATAACTGCATCGTACAAAGTTGTCAACCAATATGGTATGGTATGTAGTTATTGACAGAATTGGATTTTTATGCTAGTTAAATGTTTTTATTTTGTTGTATTTCTATGCCATGCCTCCTAAAGGAAAGTCAAAGGCACAAAACATTAAGTTTTCCCAGTTAGGAAAATATACATCAAACAGAAAAAAAATCAACGATATGGATTTGAAAATTTCAAATCAGAGTAACCTAATTGAGGAAAAACAAAAACAATTAGCAGCATTGAGCAGTGAGATAACTTTGATTGAAAGGGATGTTGATAAGTTAAGAAATAGATTAGCTAGAAAAAGAAAACGTGTTATACACCTAAACTATGAGTGTAGTAAGAATAGAGTGGACTCTGAAGTCAAATTTAGCATCAGCAAGGTAACAGCTGAGAGGCGTAGTAAATTCCCATCATCTAGTGATTTAAATAGATCAGCAAAAGATACACGTCGTCTGGAAACATTTGAAGCTTGTTCTGCCATTCACGGAGGGTCTAAGGAATCTGTTCAGCCGGTTATGTTTGGTATGATTGACACATTGTGTTCGAAAATCCCCTCAAAAGTGTTTGCAAAAAGTTTATTGAATGCTAAATCATCTGTAGTAAAACAGATAAAGGAAACTACCATCAAAATAGCAAATGAAGAATTTTACAATTCAGAAGATAATAAACTACGTTCCCTCAATGTTTTTTACAGCCACAATGTCATGGGGAAAGCTAAGTACATGGCAATTAGAAAGGCAAATAGAATTTCCCAGAATAAACAGAATTCAGTGGTTAATTATATTCAGTATCCTCATTTAGCAACTATTATCAATAACATTGATATAGGAACACTACATGACATACATCCAACTCTAACCTTTGGAGATGAAACAAAATCAGTTACAGGAAATTATAGATCGTGTGATGAATTTTTGTTACGATTGGCAAAATTCTATTTAAAAGTGAATCGTCAACGGAGTGACAAACTAAAAACATTCAATATGCTTGAAAAAAAAGATTTTGGATCTTTTCTGTTTGTATTTGCTCTTGGTGGGGATGGAGCTCCTATTTGTGGTATGTCATTTTTAGTCTCTTTTCTTAATGTTGGTAATCGGATATGCAGCAGCTCTGAAAACCTTTTAATTTTTGGTGGTGATACTGAGGAAAATTCTACTGTTGTACGCAATTATGTTCTCAAGTTGTTGTCGGACGTGAAGTTTTTGGAAAGTCAGGTTTTCACTGTTTATGTTGATGAAGTTGCCTACAAAGTTGAATTTTTATTGGGTGAATTACCTAACGATATGAAGATGTTGGCTTTTTTGGCTGGGGAACTAACAAATTCAGCCTACTACTTTTCAACGTTTGGAATTGTAAATAAAGATAATTCAACCAAATTTGAATATACATACGGAACCAAGCAAAGTGACAAATGGATGCCCTTCAACTATCACAAACGCATAAGTGATGCCAAAAAGGTTGAAGGTAAAAAAAAAAGAAATCGAAGTTAACTGCAAAGGAAATAGTGCAACGAAACGTAGTAACTTGACATCTTATATATCTAAAGTTCTGAAAGGTAGACAAGAAGAAGTCCCCTTGGTTGGCCATTATATTGATAAAGCAAAAGGCGAACCTCTTCATCTGAAGAACATTGTCGTCAAAGAGCACTTCATGAAGTTATTCAATCTATGTTTGGCAACTGCTCCATTGAATTCCTACAAAGCATTTAAAGATATACCTTCCTCACATGCTTTAATTAAATTTGTTAATTTTATACGTTCAGCAATGGGATGTAATTTTTTGTTTAATGAAAGCAGTTCTAAGAATGAAAGTAGTTTCACTTTTCGTTTTCGTGGAAAGGAGAGTAAAGCCTTTCTTTGTCATTTCCCAGAATTAAATTTACTTATTTTAAATGAATTGAAGAGTGAACAAATGAAAATAAGGCTGCATCAAATCCATTTTCAGTTCATATGTTTGCGAAAAATTATATCACTATCAGTACGTGTAGAGAATTTCAATTTGGAACTTTTAAAAGATTTAAAGAAGCAATGTAAACTACTTTTCAAGTCAAGCTGTTGGCATGATGTAAGCGTCTCACCCAGTTTATGGACTTTATGTAACTGCATACCTTTCCATGCTGAAATTACTTTGCTGTGCTACGGTTTCGGAATTGGATTTAATAGTATGGAAGGGCGGGAGCAAAAGCACCAGATGATTGTAAAGTATTCTAACAATACCACTTTCCAATGTCGCTGGCCAAGAATTTCCCGTCACGAGTACATACAATTGTTGCATCTGAGAGAAAACGGTTACGATAAGTTGCACTATGTTTCAAGAGGATCTGATTACATACCAGAGAGAGATATGTGTTGTGAACATTGCTTGCTGCTTGTTAGAAATAACTTGAAATGCCAACTATGTGAGAGTGCTTTCATGAAAAAGGTTTTTTCTGATTTAGAAATTTAGACACCGTTTTTTTTTAAAAGTTCAGTATGTTGATAGTTCGTGTTAGATGTATATTTTCCTTATTTCCTTATTCTGCTATATACTTTTTGTGAGCATAACATTTGCAATGTATATTTGTGAATCAGTGAGATAGTGTCTTTCGCAAGAGTATGAATATAAATTTTCCCAATTAGAAAGCTCAAAAAAATCAATTTTTTAATATAAATGTGTGTGAATTAATGTTTTGTCACAACATTTGGTACATAAATGTTTACGACGTAATCATATAGAAAGTATGGTGACTATTACAGCATAAAATTTATAATATTTACATCAAAGAATATATATTTTATACAAATATATTTTATTTTTATGAGCATGGCAATGCCAAATTTTCTCTTGCAAAAGAAAACAAATTCTAGATCATCATCATTTTTTCTGTGAATAGATGTTATAAAACACTAGCTATATGATAGTTTAAATTTTATTAAAAAAAAGTTTTCATAGTTCATATGTTTTATTTAAACAGAGTTGTTGTGTTATTATTTGCTTCATATTGAGATACAATGTGTCACAAAAGTAGTTTTTGTTGTTTGACTGTCCTGTGTGTTCTGGATGGCAGCTAGCTAGCTGTGCTGCCTCCATCCCATCTTCTTTTTATTTTTTATTATATGCAATAATGAGTAACGGTAGCTACGAAAGCCATAAAATAACAATAATTTATCCATTTTTTACTCGTTATATACCAAATCAAAACTTTAAACACTTGCAGCAACCTTTCAGTGTGTTTAGCCCAGGTAGCCATTTTTATTTTTCTACAAATCTCTCCATCGCGCTGCAGTTGTACCTGATATTGAGAAAACCTAGGTTGCAATTGAAGGAGTGTCGAATTGCGGCGCAAACTCCATGTAACAATCCTTGACAAAATAGCCAGGCCGTTCGAAAAATACGAGTTAAGAATTTTCACACGGGAAATAGCCCACCGTGGTTACATAACAACAAGTACGAGTCAGTTCAACTAGGTGTTATGGAAAATCTTTGTCAGACCTTCTATTAGGACAAGACTTTCAGCAGAAACACAAAACTGTCATAATTGAATATGGGGGAGCCTTGCCTGCCCTCAAAGTTGGAAAACGTAGATACCGGAGAAAGCGCAAACCACAGAAGAAGGAAACATCAACTACTAGACCTACCTGTAACCTAACTGCATCTTCAGTGCCTCCAGTGAAGTTATTTGAAAATCTTAAACCTGGCTGTTATCCAGTTGCTGCAAAATCACGCAGGTACAGTAAAGAAGATCGAAAGTTCATTAACAGTGAGATCAGACAGATGCTAGAAGATGAGGTTATACAACCATACACATCCCGGAGAGCGCAAATTGTTATTGATAAGGATATCAATTTACATCATAGGAAGCGACTGTGTGTTGATTTTTCACAGACGGTAAATGTGTATACAGAGCTGGATGCTTATCCCCTTCCCAGGATCATGATATGGTGAACCAAATTGCCGAGTACTCTGTATTCTCTACTTTCGACCTCAAGAGTGCATACCACCAGGTTGAAATTAGCCCTGAAGACCTGGTCTACACAGCTTTTGAGGCTAATGCGCGACTATACGAGTTCAAGCGCATTCCTATGGGTGTTAACAACGGTGTCCCCAATTTCCAACGTGTGATAGATTGTTGTGGAAACAGAAAAACTAAAAGGAACGTTCCCTTACCTGGATAACGTTACCGTGTGTGGGGTTAACCAGCAAGATCATGATGAGAATGTTGTTAAGTTCAGAGCAGCTGCAAAGAAGTATAATTTGACTTTGAACGAGAACAAGACTGTACTATCAATTCCAGAAATTAACATTCTAGGGCACTGCGTTAGCCATTCTCTAATCAAGCCAGATCAAGACCAATTTCAGGCTCTCATGGAGTTACCTCCTCCTCAGACTCCCAAAGGTTTGCAGCGTACAATTGAACTTTTTGCTTACTACAGCAAATGGATCCACAAGTTTTCAGACATAATTAAATCACTCTCCGATTGTAAAGCCTTTCCTGTACTGGGGCAAGCACTGTCAGCATTTGAGACACTCAAGAAAGAACTCAGGGAAATAGCTCTCCAGAACATAAATGAGGACAAGCCGTTTGTGGTGGAATGTGACGCATCAGAAATAGCCATTTCAGCCACACTGAATCAAGAAGGAAGACCAGTAGCGTTCATGTCAAGGAAATTTGAACCACATGAACTTCACTATCCATCGGTTGAGAAGGAAGCCACTGCAATTATCGAGGTGCGCAAATGGGAACATTTACTTCGCTGTAAATCTTTTACAATCATCACAGACCAACGCTCTGTTGCATTCATGATGGATAACTGAAACAGAACCAAAATCAAAAACAACAAAATCTTCAACTGGCATCTTGAATTAGTATCACTGTCGTATTAGACACAGAACTGGCCAGGTCCAGAGAATATTGCAGCAGACACATTATCACGCGCTGGCCTTTGTCACGCGGGAGTTACACGACTCTTACATTTCGTCCGTTCTAAGAATCTGCCTTTTTCCACCGATGAAGTTAAGAAAGTGTGTCAAACGTGCCCAGTGTGTGCTGAAGTGAAACCGCAATTTCATAGAAAGTACATTGGAAAGCTTATAAAGGCGACCCAGCCTATGGAACGTATTAGCATAGACTTTAAAGGTCCACTTAAAAGCGCAACCAGAAACAAGTATTTCCTTCTTGCAGTTGATGAGTATTCACGTTTCACATTTGCCTTCCCTTGTCTGAATATGGAAACCTCCACAGTCATAAAGTGTCTTGATTCCGTATTTTCATTATGTGGTACGGCCAGGTATGTCCATTCCGACAGAGGTCCATCTCTGATGTCAGAAGGATTATGTGTGTACCTCTTGAGTCGTGATATAGTTAGCAGTCACTCAACACCGTACAACCCTCGAGGAAATGGACAAGTTGAGCATTATATCCCATATCTGGAAGTCAGTACTTCTGTCACTTAAGACGCATGGCTTACCGACATCAGAATGGGAGCAGGTTATGCCAGAAGTTATGCACTCACTACGCTCCCTTATCAACACAACAACCAACGAAACTCCTCACCAACGTTTCTTCGGTTTTGCTAGAAGATCAGTGTGCGGTACATCAACTTTATCATGGCTCAAACCCAGGAGTCCGGTATTTCTACGTAAGTTTGTTAGAAACAGCAAGGAAGATCCACTAGTCGACAAGGTGGAACTTGTTCACACTAATCCTTCATATGCTTTCATCATATACGACGATGGTAGAGAATCGAGTGTATCGCTGGGTGACCGCTCCGTCTCCTGAAACAGAAGCGCCAGGAGTGGATGTACACACCACAAGTCCCCCTGTAGATAAACCTCGCATGGATCGAATGCACACACAGACAGAGGCAGCGCCTCCCGTGGACCGAAAGTCCACACGAGAGTCGCCTCCAAAAGAGTCAACAATCGTGTTACGTCGTTCATCTAGGGTGCCGAAGCCACCCACATCGTGGATTGAGGACTATGAACATTAAGTATTGCGTGCCAGATGAATAATTTAGTGGGGGAGAATGACGTGATGATAATGAGGTGACAAAACAGCAAGCTGTAATGATAATACTTGTCTAAAGACAGGTGGTTATGGCTATGTAGAGGTTATACCCTCTAAAGATTCCGAAATAATCCAAAATCTTCCTTGTTGCAAGGATTTGGCAAATTATACGATGACCACTTTGACTAACATTAAAGTAACACAGTACACAGGAACAAAGAAGAACAACCTTCGAATACAACAGAAAATACTAAACAAAACAATGATAAAAACAGCTAAGTTTAGAGACAATAAAAACAAGCGATTCAGTTCATAAAATAAATAAAACTTATTAAAGTGAATATCCTTTAACGGATAAATTTCAAAGGAATTTATTACGAATTCGTAGATAAGAAAACTCAGGCAACGATCTGTGCGCCAGAACTTGTGACTCTGGCAGTGGCTTTACACGTGTTATATGAAAAACAATTTGTTCAAAAATTAATCTCTGAGGGTTCTCCCAGAGCATATAAATACAACAACACAGGACGATTTATTGATGATCTGTGTACAATAAATAATGGAGAAGATTTCCTAACATGTCACAACACCATTTACCCTCCAGAACTACACCTGAAAGTCGAACATCATGGAACCAAAGCTACATTTCAAGATTTACATATTGAAATAAAAGACAACATTTTCATATATAAACTCTTCAACAAAAGAGATAAATTTCCATTCCATATAGTACGCATGCCAGATCGCAAAAGCAATATACCATCATCTACCTTTTATGGACCAATCTTTTCCGAATTGGCAGATGCTGCTTACTAGTCGAAGACTTTATTTCCCGAGCTTCCATACTTTTTGATAGAGATGTAGGCATTTCCACGAGAATATATATATATATATATATAATATATATATATATATATATATATATATATATATATATATATATATATATATATATATATATATATATATATATATATATATATATATATATATATATATATATATATATATATATATATATATATATATATATATATATATATATATATATATATATAATATATATATATATATATATATATATATATATATATATATACTACTAATAGCATCATTTGGTCGCAAAGTCAAAAAATGAAGCATTTGGTAGACAATACATATTTCTAAATATTTACGTCAATTATAAGTAAATAATTTCGTACATCACCTCCAAAACTTTCATTTTGCATGGGGTATGTGAAGGTATTACCGAGATTAAAAAATACATTGCCATGTCCACCAAATATCGTTGCCTTTCCTAAGAGGCTCATTTGGTAGACACGACCATATATATTATCACTTATAGCATCATTTGGTAGACATGTCTACCAAATGATGCTATTATAGTAAATGTATATATTTTGCATAAGTTGTCTCAAATTCAAAAAACAGTCTTTTGATGTCAACCAGGCTTTTTATTGCACACGTCAGCACATTTTACGCTTTGTCAGCTACTTGATTTAACTTGACGAGATTTTTGTTTTTGTTTTACTGTCAGCATCTAATGGGAACTATGATGTTGAGAGAAGTTTTAGAAACTTACGTGATGCTTTAACAGGCATATTTTGTGTAATAATTCTGTCTGTGGTTCTGCGAATGCTGCAGAATGGTAAAATTCAACCGGGTGTTTTTCAAAGTCCATCGTATAACAAGCTAGGGGACTCAGCATAATTTTTCTTACCGCCAGGAAATCGGAATAGTTAAGGTGGAAAAAATTACGCTGGGTCTCAAACGACTTTTCTGCGGTCAGAATTCTGACCGCGCTTTTTGATTGGTTTATTCTATTGTTCTTTGCTCACGTGGTAAATATCGGAAAATCTTTTGTTTTAAGCGAGTGGTTTCACTCACCGGAACAAATATAATTAATTCTTTTATTATTTAAGAGGGTAACATGTAAGCACGCGAGCTTTGTGCTCATTGGTTGATGGGTATTAGGGCTTTGCTCTAACATATGTTTGCTTCTAAGCTTTCGTTTGAGAGAATATGAATTAGATATCCTCGAAGAAAGCTTAATTAACTAAGCTATTTCATAACTTTACAAAAAAACTCTTACGATCAAAAGAACTATAAGATATAAAAAGGAAAATTTAGTTAATAGCGGACTCACATGGACATTATTTTGTGTATATATCAACGATATATTTTTTACTTATATTTATTTAGCATTTATTTAATTAATATTCTTTTCTTTTTCTGTCCTAACTTTTGCCTTTTATCGTTTCATACATCATCCTCTGTTTTTTTGTAACCTCCTCCTTTAAAAGACATCTGAAGCTTAAAAAAAGTCTTAAAATTGCCGTTATATGTATTTTTTTTATTGTCCACCAATGCCATATTTGACGCAAATAAACGTTCAGAATTTTTTTAAAATAACATTAACATGGCGCAGTTTCTAAACCGCCATCATCATCACACTAGTTTGAGCGGTTCTTAATTTCACAAATTCTAAACTTCCATATGACGGTAAAACAAGATAGATGTACAGCTATGAAGCTGGGGAACTAAAGTTATAACGAAGCTGGGTTTTTTTATGTAGCTCTCGCAGAGGTCTGTGATGTCGGACGACATATTTTATTTTACTTAATCTGTTTTAAAGGTTGCAAAACTAATGTTATGTCAGGATATAGGTACGTGTGTTACACATCCAATGAGAAACCCTTTTAGAAATGCTATTTAAAAGGAAAAACACCCGTCCAACTTCAGATTAAATAAAATAATAAACAGGCTACAGTCTGTCGTTTACCATGCCAATTAATTACCTCTCTTGGCTAAGCACACAAGGTTGAATACATAAACTGTATCACCACAAAGACAGGTTCTATTTGAGCTTGCATTGTAAATACTTTATTCATAACATTTATGAATGCTCTTGAAACAACAACTCTGAGTATATAAATAAAAAAACATTGAAAAGACGTAGTCAGGCATGAGAAACATGGGAAACGCATACACTATTGTGGATATTTAAGCAAAAAAGATCACCGTATTATAGCCGTATAAGCGTCGACTAACTATCCTGTTACAGGCTAATTATCAGTTCTCCATAACTGTTAACTTTCTTCTTCTATATAGTCTGCATTTCATTATCTGTCCATTTTTCAGATTTATACACAAGAGTGGAAATCCCATTAAAACGTAAACATTGAAGCTGACACAATAAATTATGATGTATGGAAAAGATACTTTGTTGAGCAGAGGATTGTAGCTAAAATTTGCAGGGTTATTATTACTAGATCTAAGATCTATAGCTATATGCCTCCTTACTACTTTGTGGCTAGCTTCAAGTTGGTAAAAGATAACACAGGAAGTAATAACGCTGGCTAAATGAAAAACTTGAGAAAAGTGCTGCCTAGCTATTGCTATCTACTGACACTGACCACGTTAGCTGGTCTGCTATATACGTCAGTTATAGCCAGAATGATAAAAAATGATTTTACTAAGATTTATATGGATGTGATGGTATTTTTATTAGCATATGAAAGTATAGAAAATATACAAAATATTTACAAAACAAAAAGAAATTTTTTTCCAAACCTGAGCTTAATTTTTAAAATGGGTCAACGTCAATTTTCTTAACCGCGTCCGAGATACGCATATCTTCACTTAAATCCCAGAAGGTCAGGATTTTGTCCGAGCTTTCAGCCAAAACTAGAAGCTTTGTGTTCAACACCTTAATATTCATTGTTCTTATAATATTGTCCTTTGTGTATTTCAAAAGTTAAGATCATTATGAATTCCAGTTGAATTAATACTTTAATGTTTTATATTACGTCACACTGATCTTCAAAAGCGAAAAAAGTGATGTATAAACATTTTAGTTAGAGAATATATAATTAAAACAATAATTTGTGATTTTATTTTTATTTTGAGTCGTCTTAAAGCGTGGTTCTCACTATGGGCTAACGATGAGCTAACCATAGTGCGCATGATGTGTTAGTCGATTTCAATTTTTGAGCGGCGGGTACCTGATATATTCATTTCACGTTCACACAGCAGCGCATCGTTAGCTCTTTTGTACCCGAAACTGAAACGAGAAGGAGATATAAAAAAAAGAAAGTCTTGTTTTTATTGTTACTTCGAAGAAAACTACTTTTTAAGGAATTCAAGAGAATTAGCCACTTCTTCCCACGCCTTTTTATCGCTTTCTCAAAGGACAAGGAAAATCTTTCACCCTGAAAGCCAACTTAAACGTCAGTTTTGTTTTATTTTGTAAGCCATTTTAGTTCTAAAATCACCTTTCACAACGAAACATACTACTATTTTTAAAAACTTAAATCGCTTTGAGCACGATTTGTGACGGCTTCCTTTGATGATTGCTGAAAGTGAGCTTATCTCACTGTTAGCCGGAATAAAAATATATTAAAAAATCGGCTAACGATGAGCTAACCAAGAGCTGAGCTGTGAGCTAAGCAGGTACTTTTACGTTCACACTATTTGCTTAAGTTTTAGCGCCATGCTCACTATGCTTAGCTCCTCGTTATCCCATAGTGAAAACCAAGCTTAACATTCGTTTTATTTGCGGCATGCATGTTTTCATTGAATTAAACAATTCATTATTACACCAATTCAGATAATCATTTTTTTTTCTGTAAAACTTTACATTTATTTGGAACAATTTATCTATATTATAATGCCCGTATACGTCTGTCCGTCTGTCTGTCTGTCTGTCACGCAAAATGGTAGCTTAGCTGCGACGGGCGAACCCGTGGATTTTTCCACGGGCTAACGACTAGTTTGGAACAATTTATAAATACATATCACTTCTGAACATTCTCGTCCCCAGAGCTCTTTGAGATTAAAACCTCGAAATTACTTTCGAGTTTATCTCAAAGAGCTCTGGGGTCGAGAATGACTTCTGAACTACTCGTAGATTCAAAATGAGAAATATTATAATTGCATAGTTTTTAATATAATGTCATGAAATAAAATCACTAATTTCTACGGAACGAAGCGAGCTGAACACAGCGAAACCTTTCGTCATTATATAAGCGTGATATAATTTCTATAGGATTTCAGCGTTTGGTCGAAATTATATGTTTCCCAGCTATTTCATCTGGTCATTTTCTACAAATTTTCTATATTTTTATAAAACTAGGTAGTTAGTTAGCATAAGAGATTTCTTAGACAGATTTTTTAGCTAAACATACTACATAGTAAGAAAGGTAATTCAACTATTTAACTAATCAACTATATTGCTACAGTCCTCTTTAAATTATTTTGGCTCCAGCCATTTTAATCCAAAATTCAAGGACCAAAAGGTTTTGCAAAATGAGAAAAACAACACATATTCTACAGATAATATATACTGCTCGTTCACTTCATGTCTGTATAGGTTGGTACAGTCACATGTAAATGACACTGCTCTGCGCCAAAAAGCTTTTTTAAACATTGAGGGTCGGAGATATAATTTTTGTGGAAGATTGTAGCTATATTGTTTCCAAAAAATAATGCCACATGACCAACACGTGTAGCCGTCCACATTAGGAAACATTGAGAAAATAAACTTTCGCAAATTCTAAACAAAATCTATCGTTGGCTGTTAAAATATTAAATGCGAAACAGACTGCGATTTTGCTTATACGGAACGCCGAGGATCATGTTTTTGAAAACCAAGCCTCTTTTTTCGCTTTGTTAATTCGGTTGTTATATGTTTTTTATATTGATTTTATTAAATATTTAAATTTTTGAGATTCGACTTTACAATTCTGTCATGTTTCGCCCTTTCGTTGTTGATTTTGTTACGGACTTTTTCGTATGAGCATTTTAAGTTGTGTCGTTGAACGAAAGCTTCCATCGCGATACGACCTAAAGTAATGGCAATGTTTAACACTTACTTGGCATAGGTTCCGCATTAATGCGTCTAACAAAAACACCAAACTGTTTAAAGAAATCTTCAGTGGTTTGTTGATTCCAAGTCAATGACTTGTGCTGCAGAAGATCTAAAATATTAATATTTACATGCGGTAAATTACTTTCCTTCAATTTTATGCAAGCAAAAAATTGTGCTAATTTGGCAAACAAGGAACATGACGTTTGAATCACCTTAAAGTTTACCTTGCGCGAAGAAAAACAAAAACATTTCATATGAAAGAGCTTGAAAAGTTCTTTAGAAATTTGTATATTTTTGAAAACGGATCTTCGTTAGATTAGAGAAGTTCCACTAATTATGCATGACACCATGAACTAATTCTGAATGGGGTATTGTATTTACCGGTTTTAAAAATGCTTATCAGGTTAAAAAAAAATTGCCCATTATTCTATTGGCTCAAAAGTACTTTAAAATTCTATTCGTTTGTTTTTATAAGCAAAATTTGGGGTTAAATAAAAGGTATCAAAATAAAAATAAAATTTCGAGTTGAGGCTGAGCAATATTTATAGAATATCTTTAGTCGTGTGCTGCCCGACGGAAACAAAGTAATATTGTGACACATACCCAAGGAAATAAGATTTGTTTTTTTGATTTGTCTGCCCTTTGTCTTTTTGAAGGAGATTTCAAATCTAAAATGACGTACGTAATTTGAGAAAACTTGTAAACAGTTATTTTGTAGCTTAGGATGAGACTTACCACTCGATTCGCCGAAATCGGACTCTGATGATCTGTGGCTATTCATGAGATCATCTCCTTCAGAACATTGTGCTACAAAAAATGTCTTGTTACTATTACCTTATTGGTGAAATCTGGCTAAATAAAAGTCAAAGGAAAAGTGGAGGAGAGGAGCAGAGGAGAGGAATTGGGATAATGGAAGAGGAAGCACTTAAAAGGATTTTAGAACTAGTAGCATTTCACCAACGTAATTGAAGCATGACAGTTAGCAAATTTAATCGGTGCTTTCCCCATAGCAATTTCAAAGAAAAAGAATAAACAAACCTCTGGTACTGTATTTTCTTCTTTTTACCATTTTCGTTTCCATTCCATTTTCATCTAAATTACGCATAATGAATATGTTTAGCGTTAATGCGAAAAACAAAACGATGAAATTTAGCCGAAAAGCTTATGCTTTTTATATAAATATATAAATAAATGAATATTATTTTAAGAAAATCCAAAATTCCTGTATAACACTTTTAACACTTGCGGTTCGTAGTTTATGCTTTTAGGTTTATGCTCACCAAACGATGAGCATAAACCTAATATAAAATGCCTCTTCTTACCGTCAGAAGTATTTTGCTCTGAGTCTGAAATCTCCAACAGTGATTTCTTATTTAATACTCTTCCTGCAACTATAGTAAAACAACAATAACAAAATTAAACTCATCATCATTTAAACTCCTGAAGTTACCAAATTTTGGACACTGCGGCATCTAACAACCTTTGCGCTGCGGGCTGTGCACAAAAATGCTGTAATGAAAATTGCCTTTTAAGGTTAATATTAACTACCTTGTTTTTTGCTTTTTCTTTTTCCGAACAATGTATGCTTCTTTGTTCCTTCTCCTTGAACAGAAAAATGAAATATTATTAAATATTGACAAAGCCTCCCTAATAATATCCAGGTTTTACTACACAAATGTCTTAATTATCTCATTTTCTTAGATATGGCTAATATTTGAATTTTTGTTATTATTTTTATCACAAATAATTTATCATTTGTAATGAATGTAACAACTACAGTTAGGACTATTATCCAGTCATATTGAGAAGCCAAAGCAGAGTGTTGGGTAGCAAAATGTCATTGCTTACCATTTCTCTTTGTAATGATGATGGCGCACGAGATTAAAGATCTAAGTTAGCTTTTTAATTTAAGTGCATGTGAACACGAAGAGGCAGCTAATCAAGACCATATATTATTTAAAAGTGGCTAAGTGTTAGCGTTAGTTCTTAACAAAACATATCAAAAAAGAACGTAGAATGACATTTATTTAGCAATTGTAACGTTATTCACTTCGTTATGAAACTTAATCGTCATTTGGTTACATAAAAAAAAAAAAATTGTAAAAATATTCAAACGACGACTAAAGAACGTTCAAAATTTAAAAGATATAGCTAAAGTTTATGTTTTGAATATGCAGAAAGTTATTTAAAAAGTTACGCTTGTTTATTTATTTTCGAGTTTTTACGGTAAAGTTTTAGAAAGCCGCTAAGATTCTTGTTAAAACCTGAAAACATACGCTATATTTTATTTCTTCAAAAGAAGTTATTTTACAAAGTTTTTAACTGCGTCACTTCAGTATTTTAAGCAGATTTTAATCTTCTAATAAGCGCCATAGGAAATTGACATACTACAAGAGTGCCAAGTTAATCATGGCAGAAACCTAAAGTTTAACCCTATTCGCTTATGACCGGCGGTCTATAACGTTTTATACCTTTGTCCAAATCGAATCAAACTTCGTACAGTGTATATTACCATAAAGGAAAAAAATGGCAAGCAATAAATTTTTGCTAAAGTGAGCACGTCATCGAAAGCTTGAGAATTGAACGAAATACCACTGTCTGTCTAACATTGAATTACTTCCTAGAACAAATTTAGCATTCTGTTTCTGACAAATAAAAGCTATTTTACATATTTTCCGGTTTTTAACAAAGTTGCATGAAAAACATGCCCGAATATCCGATTTTTCCCCAATTTCAGAGTTTAAAGCTGACAGTGTGGTTAAAAGTCAAGTCGTTAATAGCTAATGCTAAGTTGGTAAGTGCTGGAAATAATAATATCAAAGTTGTCCAAAATTCATGTTAGCAACGCATAGGAAATTTCGCTGTATGTAAACTAGAAAATATAAAGATAAAGAAAGTTTTATTAACCTTTGTCTATGGCTAACAACTGTTTGCCAATTTTGGTAACTTCTGTCCCAAGGCTAACGGCGCTTGATATATGTTCTGGTTTATATTTTGCTATGTCCCATATGGCGGTAAACTGTTCTCTTTCATTTTTGCTTAGGTCCAATGCTGCAAACCAATGTACTTATTCTGTGGCGATTTGCTGTGGCCTTTAAGTTTTGCGGCATTTTTAGCGGCAAAGCATCGCAAACACGGTGTAACGAGTGCCAGCCAGAAACATGATCCTCGGAATTTCTGGTACTTGGGAATAAATATTTATTAGTTTTGTTCACTCCAGCCTGTTTGACGTTTAGCTTCGTCGCACAGATATTTCAAAGCTGGAATGGTGTCCTCTGGTATAAGCAAAGGGACCAGATGGTTGTTTCCCTTCCCCGTCATGTAACATATCTTCAAGGACTTAACTAGGAGTTGGTCTAATTCATCCAAACTTTCTGACCTTGCTTGTCAATCCATTCATCATTCATAGCTTCAGTCCACTCATCGATTGTGAGTCGGGCAGGCTCTCCTCCTCTTCGTGCGTTCAGCAGCGTTAATCTTGTTGCACGCACTGTCTCGTATTGCCACAAAATCTCTTTCCTCAATGAAGTCGAAAGTCTTCTGACTTTCGTTGAAAGCATGATTTTTATCACGTGATTTCTCACCACCATTACATCATCTTTCGTCCGGCAGCTTCTCCGGTTTCCGGAGATTTGTTTGGCGCCTTTTATTCAATATATATTGTGCATCTCCAAATATAAAGTCTTCCCACAATTTCGAAAAATTTTGGACAAATTTTTCTAACTCGTTGGCCTGCTCATCGTTGTCTTCGGAAAGAAACAATGCTTTCAGAAACTTTTGCACTCCTCTTCAATTAAATAAAGTAGGTTTTGTTTCAATCCAGCCTTTTAACGCTCCAGCTTCTGATACTGCCACTTCTTCAATAGCCAATCGCAAAGCTTGGAAATTACACCGCAGGAACATGTTCTGCTGCATTTTGTGTACCTGATTCACTTCATGTGTCAAAAATTCTAAATATAACCGCCCAGTCTTCTCATCTCAATTCTAAACAGTCTTCCTATACTGCACTCTTTTGTCCCTCTTCCTCCTAATTCGCCCGTAAAATATCGATCCGATTTTTTAAAATGGTTTCATCAGACCTACATTTTTTTGCCAACCGTATTGTTTCTAAGTTTACCAATTATATGCAGCTTGAACTCTTCGGATAGTTGTAACTTGTCCGGTACACGTAAGCAATTCAACAGGAAACAGAAATGGTGGTCTTGCAACTGTTTTTTTGACAAGTTATTTGGTGTTTATAAAAACCCCATACTGCCGATGAACGCCTTGCATATGCCACAATATTTAATTTGGGTCCACTTACTGGCAATCTTCTCTCTATGGTACTTAGGCGTTACACAATTGGCCTGGTTTTTATTGGCCTTGAAAATACCTTCTCTTTTAAAGGTTTTGGAATCTATCCAACCTGGCCTTTTTGTCATGCCCATTGCTTCCTTCACGCGTTCTTCTTCTTTTGTGTACTCTTCAATGTGCCGGGTTAGCTTCGAACTGCCTTGAAACTCACCCACAGAAAAATACAGAGTCTAGAAGGTCGATCATAGTCTTCTCGACGCTTATATTTTTTCTTTCCCTTACAATTCACATCAATACTAAAAAGAGCAAACGAAGAGGATTTATTTTATTGTATTATTGCTACAATTTAATAAGGACGTTTCACCAGCAATTTCTTAAGAGAATTATTTTTTAAGCTGTGTTGAAAATATTTGAGAATCGAAGGTCTATATTTATGTTTCGACGTTAATTTTCTGGAAAAAGGCCATAAATTGCAAAACACGCAAACAAATCCTCTCGCACGTTTTTCTTTTATTAAAGAAAATGAATAAAATAAAGTGCCTAACCTGGACATCGACATCAATCGAACTCATGTCATTGGCAATTGTCTAAAATGTGATATAGTTACTTTAACAAAATACATCTTCCGGAAAGGAAAGAATTAAGAGGAAAATACGCGACGAAAATCGGAATAAAATTAAACCATTGTGAAAAGTTTACAAATGCAGAAAAATCACAATACCTCATTTCTTGTCATTTCAAATTCAGGAAAATCGCCAAATAATCCAGAAGTCACAGCCAACAGACTAAATTTATAAATTAATTAGCTTAACACACACGTTTCTTATAACAATATCAAAATTCTAACCAGGTTGATCAATTATATTTAGTTCTCAATTGTTCTATACAATAGACCAATTGTAAACTGAAATTTTAACTAGATATTCTTATAAAGTATGTTCTTATAGTAGCGTTATAAACCATTTATGACCTGCATTATTTGTTTCAAAATTAATTAATCGCGAAATCAGTTTGATTTGAAACGTTTAACTTAAAAAGATACACAGAATACAACATTTAACAAAAGATAGGCCTAAAGGAAAATTCATGGATGATCTCTAATTAAGTAAAAGTTTCTCGGAGAAAAGTCGGAAATGGAGTTAAATCGAATTAATCAGAATGCAGGTAAACATATATAATAACCGACCTTTAAAATTCCGATATTTCCTTTGTTTACACATTTAACATTTCACGATAAATTCCAGAATAAAACATTTTTTTTTAGACTCATTTAGAGTACATTATTGATGACTCTACTTGCAGACCGAATTATGTGTAATTAAAGACTAAATTTAGATTTTTCATATCTTTATCAAAGAGGCAGGGTCATCTGTATAAAGGATAATTACCAATATATTGCTTTTAGTGTCTCTATTATTTGAAAATTTACCAGATTTTACTGATCATAAGCATTATCGTTCTAAAATAAAATCCACGAATATGTACTGGTAAAGTTTTTCCTTTTCAACTTTTGAAAACATTTTACAATTTTAAAGAAATGGTTCTGATGAAACAATATCCATTTCCACTCAGATAAGACAACTTCAACGCTAAACTTCACGGAACTGACACACCCAATCTTATCAAATGGATGTCAGAAGTCCGTTACTCGACCAAAAAACCCATTGTACCAAGTGTCATACGACAATTATTCACAGAGAAAGCAGTCTTCATGGGTGACACAATTATTTTATCAATGGAAAGTAAGATTATATTTAAAAAATAATCACAATCACAATTTAATTTTTGTTGAAAATTGATTCTGCTGTTGTGCTAAGATATTTCAGTTTAAAGCTCGTTCAGTAAAAAGTGAAGGTAAGGTGGCAGTAACCCATTTTTAGCCGTTCAAAGAGATGGATTTTTCAGTCAGTGTGTTATTTATACGAATTCTTTTTGTTAATTCTTGAAAATATTGGTCTACAGGTACATGGAAGCAGTTTGATTTTTTAATTTGCTGTGTCAACTCATTTATAAATAGGCAATAGAGAAGAAAATAAGTAGCTTTTTTTTTACAACATTATAATTTTTCATTGACTTCTGCTTTAAAACAAACCTTTTTTATATATTTTCACAATAGCCTTTTTTGTTTGTTTTAAAAGAAATCTCATTAGCACATCATGGTGCATCTAGCTCCTGCCACAAGAAAAATATTCAAAACGAAGAAAATTCCGCCTTCTTGGAGAAGGGAAACAAAAAATGATATCAGATGTTAGAGCTCTCGGGGTGATGCGCTATAGAGATTTTTTTTTAACTTTATGCACCATCTTTTTTGTTTTCGTTTCTATTTAATAATTACGTCATTTCTTTCTGTATAATTTCACAAGCGCGCTATATTCGGCAGAATTAGTTAATTATTCATCACATTTTAACTTAAAGAGGAATTGTTGAAGCTGATTTTTTTTGGTGATAGTTATAAAATCGTAACAAGTGTATTATAACAGAAAAAATAGATATATAGTCTAAAAATAATATTTAGTAACTAATTATGACATAAAATATATTTTAAAAACGGTTCTGCCACCTTAAAACCACAACCTCTTTGGATGTTGTTTTAAGAATCAATAACATAAGCACGTGAAATAAATAATAAATATACCTTATTCTCAACAAAACTGGAGACCAAACCTCCTAAAATTGATTCGCCATCGTCACTACTGCTATCGCAAAACTAAAGTAAAGGCAGTTAGGGTTATTTTACATAACTTGGGGATTTTATTTATTCTATAACCACCAGAAGCTTTTCTCCACATAAATTATGCATGCGACAAAATAATATTTTTCATATAACAACAATTACACTAAATTTTCATATTATGTTGTAATATTTGGGCAGGAATAAGACGCCAAATGAAACATAACAATCAACATTTTGCAAGAACCAGACATCTAGTTTATGGTTACACATACCATTTCTTTGATGGAATCACCACTGATTACATCATCACACTTCTTGTTTGCATCATGGGTGTTTATCTCCTGCGCATAAGACAAAATATTTTTATCGTTTACAAATGACAAAAAGATTCACATAAAAATAAACATTTTGTAGGAATGGGATATCTACACATACCAATTTCTTGTTGGAATTTGTTTTCAGATAGAACAACAGAGCCATTTGAAACAACTTCATCTAATTCCTGCGCAGTAAAAGAAAAATGATTTTTACAAATAAATGTAATTTAACAATCAACATGTTGCAAGAACTGGACATCTAGTTACACATACCATTTCCTTGATGGAATCACCAGTGATTACTCCATCACACTTCTTTTCTGCAGCATCAAGGGTGTTTATCTGCTGCGCATAAGACAAAATATTTTTATCGTTTACAAATGACAAAAAGATGCACATAAAAATGAACGTTAGGAATGGGATATCTACACATACCAATTTCTTGTTGAAATTGTTTTCGATTTCATGAACAACAGAGCCATTTGAAACAACTTCATCTAATCTCCTGCTGCGCAGTAAAAGAAAAATGATTTTTTACAAATAAATGTAATTTAACAATCAACATGTTGCAAGAACTGGACATCTAGTTACACATACCATTTCCTTGATGGAATCACCACTGATTACTCCATCACACTTCTTTTCTGCAGCATCAATGGGTTTATCTGCTGCGCATAAGACAAATATTTTTATCATTTACAAATGACAAAAAGATGCACATAAAAATGAACGTTAGAATGGATATCTACACATACCAATTTCTTGTTGGAATTGTTTTTCGATTTCATAAACAACAGAGCCATTTGAAACAACTTCATCTAATTTCTGCGCAGTAACAGAAAAATGATTTTTTTCAAAATAAATGTAATTTAACAATCAACATTTTGCAGAACCAGACATCTAGTTACACATACCATTTCTTTGATGGAATCACCACTGAGTACTCCATCACACTTCTTTTCTGCAGCATCAAAGGTGTTCATCTCCTGCGCATAAGACAAAATATTTTTATCGTTTACAAATGACGAGAAGATGCACATAAAAATGAACATTTTGTAGGAATAGGATATCTACACATACCAATTTTCTTGTTGGAATTGTTTTCGATTTCACTAAACAACAGAGCCATTTGAAACAACTTCATCTAATTCCTGCGCAGTAACAGAAAAATGATTTTTACAAATAAATGTAATTTAACAATCAACATTTGCAAGAACCAGACATCTAGTTACACATACCATTTCTTTGATGGAATCACCACTGAGTACTCCATCACACTTCTTTTCTGCAGCATCAAAGGTGTTTATCTCCTGCGCATAAGACAAAATATTTTTATTTTACAAATGACAAAAAGATTCACAAAAAATGAACATTGTGTAGGAATGGGATATCTACACATACCAATTTCTTGTTGGAAATG